>JAVTVY010036340.1:0-15835 GCA_036873755.1 Hanleya hanleyi
TCCCGCTTCTTCCTACAGGTGGCGTCTCCTGGTGGAAAAATTTGTTTCCAGGCAATAATTTGTCAACTGCTCATCAGATTATTCTCAAATTTTGTATTCATATGTGACCCGCCCCAAATAACATGAACACCGGTGGGCATCTAGTACCGGCAATAACTTGAGGACCCCTCTTCAGAGTCTCAAAGTTCATATGCCGATACCATGACATGAGATGTCATTTGGGATTGTGTTTTGCCTGCTTGCACCTACAGGTGGTGATTCTTTGTGGCAAAGTCTAAATTTGGTTTCTGGGCAATAGGTTGAGGATGCCTTCATATTCTTGTCAAATTTAGTTTGCAGATAATATGCCATGAGTTGTCTCTTGGGGTTGCATTTCGGTTACATAATTTTCATGCTGCATGGTAAAGAAAATATATTACAGTAGCAATCAACATTCAGTCAGCCATTCGGAGTTGATCTCAAAACCTGGGAAGGTTGAAAGATCCCTCTGCTTCTTACGCCTGTGAAGTAGCTGTTGCCATCCTCATGAATATCTTCTGAAACCGACAGCGCTTATAAATATTGCTGCCATTTTGGCGGGGGACCTAGCATCCTCTGGCTGCTTGTTCCTATTGTAGGTAATCTGGTCCTAACATTTCTAATTGTCTGGCGAGAAAGTAGCATAGTCATAATTTTCTTTGAATTGTGCTTCACTTTGAGTGGGAGGCGCTGCTTTGAGACGTTGCAGTCTAGAATACGGATCCTCTGTGTTCGTCTTTGGCTCAGAGGAAACGAACCGATTCAGTTTGTCGTAAGCGTCTTCGATAGAATTTGAATCTAGATGATAGATGATCCTAGCCTGGACAGTGTCTATCTGCACCTCATCATAGTTTGCAGGGTTGTTGATGATGACGTGATCGTAACTGTCTTGTTGGATCACAGAGAACTGCGAGGAATCTCCTTGGACATGATTGTAGCTGTCATTAGATATTTCGTCTGTTATGCTGAATAAGGGTTGGCCCATGCCGGTCTTCAGAGTCTTCTTTTTGTCCCCCGCCGCAACGCGGCCGGGGACTTTAAAATGGTTCTTGCTTCTATGTGTCCGTGCATGCACGGACATGTCCGTGCAAATACTTCGTAAGCAATAACTTTTAAATGCTTTGTCGGATTCCTCCGAAATTTGGCATCTGCATTCTTTGCGACAAGACGTCTCTTGGTATTACGTTTCAGCAAGATCCGCCTGTAGGTGGCGCCACTGGGGTCTTGTTTCTATGTGTCTGTGCATGCACGGACATGTCCGTGCAAATACTTCGTAAGCAATAACTTCTAAATGCTTTGTCAGATTCCTCCAAAATTTGGCATCTGCATTCTTTGCGACAATACGTCTCTTGGTATTACGTTTCAGCAAGATCCGCCTGTAGGTGGCGCCACTGGGTCTTGTTCCAATCTTTAGTGCATGTCCGTGCATGTCCGTGCAAATACTTCGTAAGCGATATCTCCTAAATGCTTTGTCGGATTCCTCCGAAATTTGGCATCTGCATTCTTTGCGACAAGACGTCTGTTGGTATTACGTTTCAGCAAGATCCGCCCGTAGGTGGTGCCACTGGGTTTTGTTCCAATCTTTAGTGCATGTCCGTGGATGTTCGTGCAAATGCTTCATAAGCGATAACTCCTAAATGCTTTGTCGGATTCCTCCGAAATTTGGCATCTGCATTTTTTGCGACAAGACGTCTGTTGGTATTACGTTTCAGCAAGATCCGCCTGTAGGTGGCGCCACTGGGTCTTGTTCCAATATTTAGTGCATGTCCGTGCAAACACTGCGTAAGCGATAACTCCGAAATGCTTTGTCGGATTCCTCCGAAATTTGGCATCTGCATTCTTTGCGACAAGACGTCGCTGGTATTACGTTTCAGCAAGATCCGCCTGTAGGTGGTGCCACTGGGTCTTATTCCAATCTTTAATGCATGTCCGTTCATGTTTGTTCATATCCTTCGCGAGCGATAACTTTCGAACAATTTGTCGGATTTCTTCGAAATTTGGTAAATGCATTCCCTGCGACAAAACACCGTTGGTGATGCGTTTCAGCAAAATCCACCCGGAGGTGGCGCCACTAGGGTTCATTCCATTATTCCATGCTGCAAGTGATAACTTAGAAACACTTGGTCGAATTTCTTTGAAATATCCTACATATGTACCTTTCTGGGTAACAGGAGAAACGTTGCGGCTCATCGGATTCTTCTCAAATTTGGCATGCATTTACCATGCCAGGAGCTGTTGCTTGGGATTGCCTTTCGCTCACTTGCACTCACAGGTGGCGCCACCTGGTGGCAACATCACAAATTCGTTTCCGGGTAATAACTTAAGAACTGATCATCGGATTCTTCTCAAATTTTGTATGAATGTACCGTGACATAAGATGTCGCTTGATAATGCATTTCACTGACTTGCGCCTAGAGGTGGCGTCACCTGGTGTCAAAATCTAAATTTGGTTTCTGGGCAATAACTTGAGGACCCTCATCAGATTCTTCTCAAATTTGGTATGCAGATGTCCCCACGATACCATGTTCCTTGGGATTGTATTTTTTCCCGCTTCTGCCTACAGGTGGCGTCTCCTGGTGGAAAAATTTGTTTCCGGGCAATAATTTGGCAACTGCTCATCAGATTATTCTCAAATTTTGTATTCATATGTCACCTGCCCCAAATAACATGAACACTGGTGGGCATCTATAGTACCGGCAATAACTTGAGGACCCCCTCTTCAGAGTCTCAAAAGTTCATATATAGCCGATATTTCGCTGACAATGAGAGGATGTCATTTTGTATCGTTTCTTTGTCTGCTAAAATCCACAAAGGGTGACTCCTTGTGGCAAAGTCTAAATTTGGTTTCTGGGCAATAGGTTGAGGATGCCTTCATATTCTTGTCAAATTTAGTTTGCAGATAATATGCCATGAGTTGTCTTTTGGGGTTGCATTTCGGTTACATAATTTTCATGCTACATGGTAAAGAAAATATATTACAGTAGCAATCAACATTCAGTCAGCCATTCGGAGTTGATCTCAAACCTGGGAAGGTGGAAAGACCCCTCTGCTTCTTACGCCATCCTCATGAATATCTTCTGAAACCGACAGCGCTTATAAATATTGCTGCCATTTTGGCGGGGGACCTAGCATCCTCTGGCTGCTTGTTCTTGTTCACTTGGGTATACAACTCCTTTATCTTTTCGGCCGAACTGTTCATATCTATGTCGTTTCCGACAGTCTTTGTTGTCTCATTCGTCTGGGAAATCAATCCCGTTATCTCGTCTGGGTGTAAATGATTCATATCTGGATTGATTGAGACAGCCTGACCGATATCTATATGGCTATACAATCCGCCCATCTCTTCGTATGAAGAGTGTAAGTACCGCTTTATGTCGACGGGCTGTTTATTTTGGTGTTCCTGAGTATGCATTTTTTCCATGCTAAGAGTATTTCGATCGACAGTGTTTTCCGGCGGCCTGAATGATTGCTGACGCTCAACATGTCCTATCATGGCATTTCCGATTACATTCGGGGCTTGCAGCTTTTCAGGATTTGCTGGACGAGCGAATCTTCAAAATAAAAATTTTTACAAATATGCTATTCACTCGTATCTTTCATTACAAATACTAGAAGTATGAAAACTATTTCGTGATTTAAACATCCCATAAATTATTGAAAACATTGTTATGAAAACTGAAATTGTTATTATAAAAAACGTTTACTGAGATATGTCACAACACGACTCGTCTGCCCAACATTAATATACCTTGAATCACAGAAAACATCTTCTTTGGTAGTTAAGTCAAATATTTCCATCTCAGAAATGAACGTAAGTATATGGACGAACATACATAACCTGAAGTTCATTTTATGTATTTATTGATGGTTTCTTGTTTAGGTTTGTTGTTCTTCTCGATATCGCAAATTTATTCGTGACAGTCAATTTGCAATAATAGGCGCATGCCAGAATTTGCGTGTTTTAGGATTTCGTATCAACGTAGCAAAATATTCTAACTTCCGTTTGTAAACGACAAACAGGATGATACAGATCGCAACAACCGTCACACCACCTACCAGTCCTCCTGCCACCGCACCTGCATCTGTCATATACCAAAATTGTATCGTAATTCCGCCAGAGGACTTGATAACTATATCTTGATGATCATGTCATGTGATAAATATTTTGATGTTTAAGCATCGAGTTCGAAACTGAAATCAATGTTGAATGTAACGCAAAAATATTCATAAATTAGGAGACCATTTATTTTTCCCGGTGAGAGATGAACCGATCATTCTAGGTGAAACATGATTGCTTGCACTGTCTAATCCACGTGTCCATAAGCGCCTATCTGCCAAGTTTTCATCGAAAGGATGAACACGTACGTGAATTTTCGAGTCATTTTGGATGTTGGACTGGCAGATATTACTGCATACGCATATCAAAATCAGACTGTGAATGCGGATGTTCATAGGCACGAAAGGGTCCATTGTGCCTGGGACGCTGATATGAGTTGGATTGAATCATGTCAAAACAAGTACACGTAGATGGTGTACGACGCATTCATGTCTATAGCAATAAATCATCACATAATTTACACATAGTTTTACAATTGAAAACAACTTCAGCAATAACGCTTTTTGGCCTTGCATGGTTGGAATAATTTCTTACATTTACAGACGGTTGTCACGAGTTGCTCGCGCAGGCCCCAAATGTTATCGTCCGGAAAATGCTCTAGGTAATTAACCCTTAGCAGCACAAGGTAAAGTGATATAGAATGGATATGATACCAAAATAATTTCATCAATATAATGACTGGATGAAATTCTGACAAATGTCACCAACAGATGTCTATTTTACCGATGTAAGACTTTGCTTTGGCAATACCACATGCATGGCGCACCGACTTACTGATAGTAGAGGTACTGATGGTTGGGTCGGCCAAGGCTGCTGTGGTTGGGTTGACTGAACTGGTGCGTTCACTACTCGACGCAGCAAGAGTGTGAGATAGAGTAGAACTGTATCCTGAAGATAGTAAAATTAGAATGACCAAATATTGTATCTCATCACAATTAAAAATTAGATCACTAAAATCTGGCATTCTAACATTTCCCCTGGACATATTCTCCCTGGCGTACCCCCCCCCCCCCGTCCCCCGACATTCCCCCGTTGGACTGATATTCAAAAGATATATTTCATGCAATTTTTTCCTGATAAAGTTTCCAAAACATGACCTCAAGCCTATTGGTCGAAAGTCCCAGTGGTCATCTTGAATTGACACAAATACCTTATAAGGTATTAATCTTCAGAACCATGCACTGAATCGATTGACGCGATATATAAGATACGTCACCGATGGGTGGAGGTATCAAAAAAGTCTTCATAAGTTGCTCCGTAAACAAATATGGCCGCTATTGACAAATCGATGTCGCTGGATTTTCAAGCATCGGATTTTGATGGGGAAGACGGTTGTAAAAAAAACACCCTAACTCATTATACCAATCTCGCGGCCTATTCAAAAACCGGTATTTCGAAATCCAACGATTTTGATTGATCAACAGTGGCCATATTTATTCACGGAGCACCTTCAAACTTTTTTGAGACCTGGACCGGTCGGTCATGCAGGCCAAATATCGCATTAATCGGTTCAATGGTTTCTGAGATGAATACAGTGTCAGTGTTTTGTATCAATCCAAGACGGCCACGGGATCATTCAACTAATCGGCTTTTTTTAGGGAACAAAATTATTATGTGTCCTGCCAGAGAGTGATAGTTTACTAGCACACGTGCCAATTTCAAGTATTCTCGACGTGTGGGCAATACAGACGGGCAATGAACCTATCCGCGCCAATTTTCATTTTTTCATTTTAAGAACATCTTCAGCAATGGCATTGTTTGAAATCATTTGGAACATGCCACGAGACGAGCCTATGGTACAAAAAATACAGGCCCCAAATGTTAGTACCTGGAAAATGCACCAGATAATTTGACGTAGAGTGAATATGATGACAAAATAATTTGACTGATATAATGACTGGATGAAATTCTGACAAAAATATGATGACAAAATAATTTGACTAATACAACGACTGGATGAAATTCTGACAAAGATGACAGTTGTTTATCTTGCCGGTGTAATACTTTGCTTTGGCAATATCACATACATGGCGAGACAAGTACGTGTAGTGTCTCAACTTACTGATAGATGAAGTGCTAATGGTTGGATATGTCATGACCTGTGGGGTTGGGTTGTTTGTATTGGTGTGTTTACTACTAGAGGCAACAGGAATTTGAGATACAGTCGAATTGTCTCCTGGAGAAAGTAAAATTAACTGACAGAAATGAATGCCACAATATTGTATCACAATAATAAGAATAGTGGTCACGAAAATATGGCGAAGTATCGAATATATTGACCGGAATTGACACGTGAATGAAAGGAAGATCACTATATGATTACTAAGATAGCGAATGATCGCTACCATGTCACTCAGATCCTACATACATCGTGGGAGATAAGTGTGCATCATTTACGGACAGTTTGTGAATTAGTGATTCCTTTCTATAAAAAAATGATCGTATTTTTTTATTTTTGTGTTATATCTTTTGCTCATTCTCACAGCATAATTTTGGCAGGTAAACGACAGTGCGAGGCTATGGACACACAAGAATGATTTTGTTAGGCTCCCGACTATTTACTTCGACCTGATTATTTATATACTCCCCAGAGAAAAACTTTTCTCTCAAGTCATCAAAAATATTTCAGTTTGATCTAAAATGATGCTGTGTGAAAACCGAACAATTCGTTCACCTTTGCCTTCAAAGTATCCGACAAAGGTAAGAGTTTACATTGACAAGAAATCTATGAAATATGGAATATCTTCCATTCCAATATATGAATGCGTTCATTACAACACATATAAGGGAAGTGGGAAGAGGTGCCGACACACTGACAGAGCCACATGACTTCACAGTATAGTCTTCTGCTTAACCTATTCTAAAGCACATACCAAGAATCTAACGATTCGTGATATTGTTGTATCTCAGATACGCTTTTATTGTACATGTTCATGTGGAAACTTGGATGACATGATCACACGGCCCCTAGCACCGGCATAAACGCTTTTAGATACATCCATGCCATGAAGATCTCGCGGTGAAACATATTCAGATAGACTGCATAGATTTTAAGATTTTGTAAGAGATACTTTTTATCGAGCAGCTACGCTGGAAGATCTTTTTAACCGAGTAAAAGAAGATTGTATTTTAGACTATTTGAGAGAGATTGGTTTGTTGTACAAATTTTAATGTTTGTACCAGTTTTTACGCAATAGTTTACTGAGTTACTGAATTGAATCCTTAATATTTTGTTTGATCGTCGCTGTATAGCTGAAACATTACTGAATGCGACGTTAAACCTTCATTCTCTCTTTCTCTCGCTATTAGATACAAATCTAGAGAGCTATGATGGAAATGATCTGACAACTCGTATATTGCAAAACTGTGTTGATACAACATAAACACTATGCCAGTTATTGAACAGAGAAAGATTAAACTGATAGCAGAAAACCGGTGAGTTAGAAATATCATCTGTAATTTTCAAGTAAATCCTAACAAGCACCGACTTTAGTTGCGGCCAATGGAAATCCAGTATTGTCTTCAACCGGGAATTAGTCAAATTCGGTCACCACGATCGATCTTGTTTCAGCCAAATTGACACAGGTTGGAACAGTGATTTAATACATTCTAGAAACTTACCTATATTGATTAAGCAAAATATCCGGAAATTGTTGGTCTGATTGCAGTAAATTAAATTTCTTTCAACGAAATCCTGTATTTTAACATGGTATATGGTATATATGGTAGGACGGCTGTCTTCAATTCCGGGATATCGTATCGACGTTCCCCAGGCTCATATCTGGCGGCCGATCGTTAATTACACACAGGAATGGTGTTTCTATGAGATTGGCGGGAACGCAAATATCCTGTATATTATGTTTTACAAACAAAACAAATATAAACAAATGATGGGATATCTCTCCAGTTGAACTGAATTGGAAAACTATTCTTTTAGATTTGTTCGAAGTAGACTTCAGCGACGTTTATGTGCCATTAAAATTTTAGAAGATCATGAATTATCGTTGTTTGGGAGAGGTGGTTCAACTCATGGGAAGTAACTTAAGTTGGATTTCTGAGCACGTCAGCCTTCTGTCTTTGGCGTTTGGGGTAAGTGGTTTTAAATAGAGCGAATCAAGTCGAAATATAATGTGTTAATCTCATTTAAGAAAAGAATTGGAAAAGTGTTATAACCAGTTATTCTCATTCTGACAGACATCTCACGTTTTAGGGCTATCTTAGTTTACCGAGAGACCTGTTTTTCTGAAATATTATTATAATAGGATCAAATACAAAATGGCTACAATGGGAAGCGAATAGGTCACAATGCGATCAAATACGGTAAAATCAAATGTAACTTCTTGGAGAACAGAGAGTTCCTTATGGAGTTCCAACCTACCTTGTTCACACGTATATCTCACTGACCGCACACTGTTTACTGTCCACTCTCCAGTCGATATGCTACATGGTGGTTTCACCTGTTCATAGGTGCGAGACTCCGATATACATATCGAAACCACTATGAATCGCAGTATTTTTGAAGTTCATTAATACCGTCCTCATCCATGTTCCAGTAACAACGAGTAGTGTTGTGTTCACAACAATGTTCAGGAACCGGTCCTGTTATTTCATAATCACACCCATCATCATCGTGATACTGATAGAACCTAATCTCGAATATGCTGATAGACGAAGGTGAAACGCACTTCATGACATTACTCGTTTGATCCGGGTATGTCCCGTGACATGCATCAGAAATCTGTTCAGCTGGAAATAAAAGGAAACAATGCATGTGGCTACATATTTTATGCAAGTCATCTTTATCAATAATCGATTCCCCACCCTTAAATAGTCTGCTTACGCTTTTCTCTATTTCATGATACAATTTTCCCCATATGACACTGCGCATAATACATCTGCCTCGGGCCCTGTAACGTGCTATGAGAATTACAGTTTATTCGAGTAATTGATAAACCCTCTAAATATAGGATATGGCACTACACATAGAGAAAAGGAAGAATTGTGTGAAGCCAGATCAGCACTGATATATTTGTGCAGCTCACAACTCACCCTTTCAGGAGAAGATATTACATTCATAGGTCGAGAACCAATACGAGATACGAGTTTTTCGGTCAAGATATCTACGACCATATAATGGTTGTCCCGTTCAATCTTTCACGTGATTGTTCTATAATACCAAAAGTACTAAATGTATAATCGATGAGCCGATTAATCAATCACCTATTTCTTTTATTTTTTTTTCTTACGAACTATTCGGAGTTTTAATGTGGGAGGGGATAGGAGGAGACAACGAATGATCCTGCTCTACCTGCATTAGGTCACAAATCACCATTGATATTTCGGAGTATAAGATTTTAATCTGGACTTGACCTTCGGTGAAATTTGATTAGTCATTTTACCTGACTGGACGAGAAATTGTTTGTGATATATTTTCAAATGTTTCTATAATATTCATCACTATAAAACATCCAAACAACATTTTAAAATTGCAATAGAGAAAGCTCTGGGCCAGTTTGATTGTCCGCTGCGATCTCATATTGGCTGTAATTGTGTGTCGGGTGGAATGACCTAATTTATGGGTCCACCATCCGTCATGTGAGCAATCACGAGAGAACTGTGGTGGATATGTAGACTTACCAGAATACCCATGGGCGTTGCCAGCATTACTTGAGAGGGGCGTTTTCATGGCCTGCTTATTGAACATTTTCTGTAACCCAACCTCAACTTCGCTAGTTTGAAACTTCTCTTCAATATTCCCCTCGACATTTGATAAATTGATTGATTCTTTTTCTGTAAAAATGTATGACAATTTGACTGTTCTCCTTTTGTTTTCATTCGACATTTGACACTTTGGCTTGCTTCCCTGTCTGTACACCCCTCGACATATAGGACAGAATATTCTCTCTTTTTTGCTTCGACATTCGACACACTAGATTGCTTCAATTCCTGTAATCTCATCAATATATGCTACACTTTGACTTCCTCTTTTTTTTGCTTCGATCTCCTGTAACTGCTCGATATATACGACAGAATGACTACTCTTGTTTTTGCTTTGACATTCGACACATTGGATTGCTTCCCTAGCTATCCGTCGACAGATTATGACAGTTTGACTTCTCTTTTTTTATTCGACATTGTACACATTGGGTTTTCTCCCCCCTTCTCTTTCCTTTCTGTAACCATCCGACGGATATGAGTTTGAGTGTTCTCTTTTTTTCTGCTTCGACATTCGAGACATTGGATTGCAACCTGTAACCATCTAGGTCATCTATACGCGGTAAGACTGATCCTGGGATCATGTGTATCCATTTTCAGCCTACTTTCGGCAACTGCAAGATGGAATTTCCTATAATCAATACCACGTGACTTCGTCTGCCAATCAGCTAAAGTCTACCGACGTAACCCCAACGTAACCCCTACGTAACCCTCCATTTTCGAGTCATGTAATGTCCTAATTGTTCAAAATTACAAATCGACCACACCTCTTGGATGATACGAAAGTTATTCATACCTATATATTTTGTAAGCCCAGGCAATATCTGTTTCCGAAGTGGTATGAAAACCTGTAATTTTTCAGATTTCTCCAGTCTATTCTTCGTCTGATGAAGGCCGAACAGAATCCGGTAAAGTACCGGATATCGCTCCGTGATAATGGAGACACACGATTCGCAAGTCATCTTATGAATGGCGAAGTGTACGCAAATGATTGGATTTCTTCCTAGATTGGTTACCTCCCTGTATTACATACAATTGTCAGGCTACAGCCGGCATTGTCTGTTTAAAATTATGCTGGATGTAGACTCATTCTTCGCATTGCAGAATCTATTGGGTGCAAATAAACACCAACAAACCCGGAGAATGAAAAAAATCATCGCTCGGTGAAAGCCGACCTGAACCGTTATAACCACTCAAGCTGCTGGAATTATCAACCAATAGAATTTGAAGTCGATTTCGGTCCGCATCAGCAGCGAAACCATTGTTAGCCGCAACCTGTCTAATGTATTGAATACAGGGGAGATAACCAGTCCAGATTGCTTCCCGTTCTGTAAACCCCTCGACATATACGACAGACTATTTTTATTTCGACATATGACACATTGGATTGCTTCCCATTCTGTAATCTCATCAATATATACTACAGTTCGATATCCTCTCTTGTTTTCGACGTTTGATAATCTGGATTGTTTAAAAAAAAACAAAAAAAATAAGAAGAAAATAATCACGCAGAAAGGGAAGCAATCCAATGTGTCAAATGTCGAAGCAGAAAAAGAGGAAAGTAAAACTAGTTCTGACGAGCGGTGTCAGAAAGAGAGACAATCCAATGTGTTGAACAGCGAAGCATATAGAAAAGTCAATTTGTCGTATCTGTCAAGTGTCGAAGCAGAAAAAAGAGAAAAGTAGAACTGGTTCTGATGAGCGGTATTAGACAGGGAGACAATCCAATATGCCGAACATCGAAATATATAGAAAAGGCAAAATGTCGCATTTGTCAAGTGTCTAAGTCAAAAAGACAAAAGTCAAACTGGCGCATCTGTCGTGAAGTTTAGAGAAAGGGAACACTGAGAGAAATCGTAGTGATGCTTGAAGGGGAATCCAGCAACGGTACCTCCCACGAGACCCCAAGTGAATCAGCAGGATACCCTACGGGTGGCATCAGGAGAATCCTTTGGATGCCTTGGGTTCTCGTTGGGAGAGGGAGAATTCATTGCTGGATTCCCCATTTCTCTCGATGTTATGAATAAATTATAAATGTGAACAACAACAACAGCGATGGTTTGCCACTGTCCACTCCTCTTCTCAGTCTTGATAGGACCTCTCATAATCTGACTTATAATAACTTCAATCAGTTTGGCAAATATTTCCCTTAGAAAATGAGAAATTCCCACAAGACTTTAAGCATAATGTCCATGTGTGGATAGTAACAAACCTGTGTTGTCCTTCACATTGATGATTCATCCTTGTACATCATCGGGTTGATCCAGGAACTTGGGAGATACCGTATCACATTTGGAACAAAAGCTTTGCAAAACCATTCTTGGGATAACGATAAATGTAACTGATTAGAAACTTAAGATTGGTGCGGATTTTACTGAACAAAGACGACCCATGGTAGATGCCAAACAACAGACAGGCGAGGATCTCACAGCCACGTGGGGGAATCATGTGGAGAAACTGGGGATTCATGGCGAATCCATGGGGTATCTTGTCGAGAACTAGGGGTATTTATTTAACAGCCAGATATCCATTCCGGCATCATAGTGAATTCTCTGGGGAATCGTTCTGGTACCCAAGGGAACATACCCGAGAACTAGGGATCTCTAGCTTCTAGATACCCCTCTTGGCATCTCGATGAATCTTCTTTTTCTCTCAGTGAAGCCATCCAATGTGTTAAATGTTGAAGCGAGCTAAAAGGAAAAGTCAAACTGGTATTTGTCGAGCGTTGGCAGAAGTGGACGTGATCCAATGTGCCGAACGTCATAGCATACATAGAAATGTCTGTGTAGTACCTGTCGAATGTTAAGGCAAATCAGCCGTATCTGTCGAGGGGTTACAGAAAGGGAAGCACTCCAATGTGTCGAACCTCGAAACATAGATAGAAAACGCAAAGAGTCGTATCTGTCGAATGTCGAACCAAAAAAATATAACGATAAAACTGGTGTATCGTTCGAAGCTCGGTGGAAGAAAAGGAAGCAATTCAATGTAGAGAGTCCAAGCATATATAGGCCTAAAAAGTCCAAGGGTTGTATCTGTCGAATGTCGAAGCAAATACAGAGAAAAGTCAAACAGGCATATCTGTTTACGGGTTACAGAAAGGGAGCCAATCCAATGTGTCGAACGTCGAAACATACAAAGAAAAGTCAGTGTCGTATCTGTCGAAAGTCGAAGCAGAGAAACAGAGAGATACAGCTGGTCTATCTGTCGAAGGGTGGCAGAAAGGAAGGCAATCCAGTGTGTCGACGGGTCATAGCCGGAAAAGAGAAAAGCAAAACTGGCGTATACGTCGAGGGGTACAGAAAGAGTCTTCAAGCAATGCAAGTTCCGAATTGTCGAAGCAGAAAAAGAGAATAACCAATATGTCGAACGTCGCAGCGGAAATAGAAAAATCAAAGTGGCGTATTCGTCGAATGTCGAAGCAAATAAAAAGAGGAGAGTAGTAGTAGGGAAAGCGTATTTCAGGTATCACACAAGCCTCCCAAATCCACATAGCCTCCCAAATAGCCACCGAGCGCTGTCATACGTCATTAATAATTTTTTTATTCGTATAAATTATTGCGTCTGGATATTAATAAATTATATGCGTTATAATTTTACCTGAATATATATTAAAGATCTACATACGGTATTATAAATAAATCTTCCGAATTCATACGTTAATCGTTTGAATAGTCTATATTTTAGGTTTCATTCCGCTTTTACAAAAAGGTGATATTTCGATATATATTTTTATACGGGTTCATAGCAATAAATTATCCGAATTTGTACGTTAAGCGTTCATATATATTGTAGACTATTAAGTTTTTACAAATTGCACTTAGCATTAGCGAACACTCGGTATATTTGTATATTTAACCTCGCTATACGGTTAGAAGCCGGTCATGATACATAATTGTATTGATTTTAATACCTGTCAATGTGAAGGGGTGTGTGTGTTGTGGTAACAGGTGTGATCGAATAACAGAAACCACTCGGTCTGAGTATAAACGTGTGTTTCAATTATAACGCGCAGAACTCGATTGCAGTTAGCATATGATAATATTGGGGGTTCGAATATTTATATGTACAGACCGATATCGCTTTAATTAGGGCAATTATACATTCAGCGTATAGCGGGAGTTGAATGGGCATATCGTCAGATAGATCATTATTTGAGAATTGTTTGTCGAAATATATATATATCTCTAATAGAATTCAACTTATAGCTTACTTCGGAATGACGAATTTACTGAAAAATATCATCGAACCTAGAGAATCGTCCGTAAGTATTGTAGTTTTATCGCGATCTACTCGCGGATAATACCGACTTTGTCGATATAACGATGTACATAGCGAACGGTGTTGTAAATGTTTGATTATAACTGATTTGAATACAAGAGCTACGCACTTTTAATATTCCAACTCTATATTTTTTATAGGCTAACAACTCTACGTGGGCCGGATTCGTACGAGAAAATGCGGACATTTTAGGTAGTTCCGGTTGGCCTAGTTTGGAGACTGTATTCGCCATAGATGGGGTCGTTGAAACACGACCCGTTTATAATGACGATGATTGGAATGTGGGTATAAGAAGTCCAACGACCATTCTCCTAAATAATTCCCCTTCACTCCCGGAGATTAAAACACGTAAATGTGTAGAAGGATTATTCCGTTTATTCGCGCCCCGAGTTTGCAAAAGCTGTAATCAGCCATTAAGCGTCGAAGTTTGCGGAAAATGTCGCGTTAGTTTATGCCGAGATTGCGCGTGTTTTGCCCGACAGGTGTCATTCGGGGTTTTTATGTGTCCGAGCTGTTGCAATTGTCCGTTTTGTGGTTATTGGGGAATGAAACTTTCCAAATAATCAAAAAATGGTGATAACGATAAACAACTACTAGACATATTTTTGAGGGACTAGTCTTGGACTATTCTTGGACTTGGGTGGATTTTTAGGAACTTTTCATGAACTTTTAGGGACTAGTCTTGGACTATTGTTGGACTTGGGTGGATTTTTAGGAACTTTTAGGGACTATTCTTGGACTAGTCTTGGACTATTGTTGGACTTGTGTGGATTTTTAAGAACTTTTCATACACTTTTAGGGACTAGTCTTGGACTTGGGTGGATTTTTAGGAACTTTTAGGGGCTATTCTTGGACTAGTCTTGGACTATTGCTGGACTTGGGTGGATTTTTAGGAACTTTTCATGCACTTTTAGGGACTAGTCTTGGACTAGTCTTGGACTATTGTTGGACTTGGGTGGATTTTTAGGAACTTTTAGGGGTTATTCTTGGACTAGTCTTGGACTAGTCTTGGACTATTGTTGGACTTGGGTGGATTTTTAGGAACTTTTAGCGACTAGTCTTGGACTAGTCTTGGACTATTGTTGGACTTGGGTGGATTTTTAGGAACTTTTAGGGGCTATTCTTGGACCGTTCTTGGACTATTGTTGGACTTGGGTGGATTTTTAGGAACTTTTAGGGACTAGTCTTGGACTATTGTTGGACTTGGGTGGATTTTTAGGAACTTTTAGGGGCTATTCTTGGACTAGTCTTGGACTATTGTTGGACTTGGGTGGGTTTTTAGGAACTTTTCATGAACTTTTAGGGACTAGTCTTGGACTATTGTTGGACTTGGGTGGATTTTTAGGAACTTTTAGGGACTATTCTTGGACTAGTCTTGGACTATTGTTGGACTTGGGTGGATTTTTAGGACCTTTTCATGAACTTTTGTGGAAAACAATGAGAACTGCTACACCTATCTATGGATGGTATATTTATTATCACTGGATACTCGTTGTAACCGACTATCGCCCATATAAAGTCATATCGAAACGACTCTGGACGGTGACTGAAAGAAAGAAGAACGCAACATCGGTTGTTAAAGTTCAAAGTATATTTTTATTTATACAAATTAATTTAGTAATGACAGTTTCAAAACGAAAATACAAACTGAACAATCCTAGTACCCAAACACTAATTTCATTCCATTTCCATAACTCTGTGAAAGAG
>JAVTVY010036341.1:0-15735 GCA_036873755.1 Hanleya hanleyi
TTCGGACCGAGGATGGTCCATCTCTACCCCAAACACCTTCCTTGACACCCCCAAAATGACTACTTTACTTACTACACTCAACTGCGCATGCGCAGATTGCCGCGACATTCTGACTACCCCACAAAAGCTTCACTTTGACACCTCCCATGACCTATTTATACCAATAGTGGTTCATCTCTACTCCAAACAATCCCCCCACGCACCCCCAAAATGCCTGCTTTCTATACTACGGCCAGACTGCGCATGCGAAGAATATTGAAAACGGACGATACATTAGTCCAGTCGGATGCTCCTCCACGAGAACTTCAAAATAAGAACTCATACGACACCATCGGACCACTAGGGGCTCACCTAGACTCCAAAACGTCCATCCAGTATAGACCTATCCCCCTATACCCCTGATTGATAGGGGTTTCCCCCTACTGTAAGGGTAAAGTCCGTGTTTCGCGTTAAGGCGTTGAGACGAGCGTCCAGGCGTTAAGATATGGCGTTAAGGCGTTGCGACGGGCGTTGACGGGCGTCACTGCATTTTGATGAATTAGTGGCAATTCCATGGAATATCTAGAAAATCAGAGCTTCTGAACTATTTCACCAGGGCGTTGAAGCGATAAGCTTGGCGAATGCGGGCGTTGCTACAAGATGACACCTCACACGACGCATTCGGACCGAGGATGATCCATCTCTACCCCAAACACCTTCCTTGACACCCCCAAAATGACCACTTTACTTACTACACTCAACTGCGCATGCGCAGATTGCCGCGACATTCTGACTACCCCACAAAAGCTTCACTTTGACACCTCCCATGACCTATTTAGACCAATAGTGGTTCATCTCTACTCCAAACAATCCCCCCACGCACCCCCAAAATGCCTGCTTTCTATACTACGGCCAGACTGCGCATGCGAAGAATATTGAAAACGGACGATACATTAGTCCAGTCGGATGCTCCTCCACGAGAACTTCAAAATAAGAACTCATACGACACCATCGGACCACTAGGGGCTCACCTAGACCCCAAAACGTCCACCCAGTATAGACCTATTTGGACGTTTTGGGGTCTAGGTGAGCCCCTAGTGGTCCGGTGTCGTATGAGTTCTTATTTTGAAGTAGGCCTATATACAGACCTACCCGGTACTTTTCGAAAAATTTCACCGTTTCACTTCGAGACCCCTCCCATCGTGATTTTCGTGGCGAGACGAGAAAAACAAGACCAAACAACCCATAGTAAAACCCACGAAAATTTTCCCAGTTTGGACAAATAAGCCCCATAGCCAGTATGGGACAATATGGGTCTATATAGAGACCCACTCGGTACTTTTTCGAAAAATTTCACCGCTTCACTCCGAGACCCCTCCCATCGTGTTTTTCGTGGCGAGACGAGAAAAACAAGATCAAACAATCCATAGTAAAACACACAAAAAAATGTCTATACTACAGCCAGACTGCGCATGCGCAGAATATTGGAAACGGACGATACATTAGTCCAATCGGATCGATAAGCCGATATTAGACCTTTTGGACATGGTTGCTAGGAGTTTTTCCCTACTGTAGGGGCCAAGTCCGTGTTCCGCTTTTTTTATATTTTCGGGGACAAATCCTCAATTTACATACACCCACCCATGACTTGATAGGCAGGCTCCGATAATCCCGGGAACCGATATTACCCCTTTTGGATATCGTTGATATGAAGCTTTCCCCTATTGTAGGGGTAAAGTCCGTGTTCCGCTTTTTTATATTTTCGGGGACAAATCCTATTTTCACATACACCCACCCATGACTTGATAGGCAGGAGCAGCTAAGACCGGGGACCGATATTACCCCTTTTGGATATGGTTGATAGGAGTTTTCCTCTATTGTAGGGGTAAATTCGGTGATCCGCTTTTCATATTTTCGGGAAAAATCCTCATTTTACATACACCCACTCATGACTTGATCGCCCTGGAGGAGCGCTTCACTTTGACACCTCACTCGACCCAATCGGTCCACTAGCGGCCTGGAAAATTTACCCCGACTCTCCGCGTATTTGGGACTACTTTCTGTCCGCGGAGGCTTCTTCCCGCGACTGCACCACCGTAAGACCGCATCACCGCGGAGGAATACATGTCAAATAGAGACCGTAAGTGCCGGAACTATAGTGCACTGGACCTGTGCTGTGACCTGCAAAAATTGGAACTCTTCTGTGTTCGGAGGTAGTTTTTCCTTCCCATCAATCACGTGATCGTCACGTGACCAAGTACCCCCTTAAATTTTACCCGGGGAAACAAAAAAGTAGGTCAATAAGACTATAAATGCTTGCTCCCTACTACTGATGTACACTTAAACCTAGCTGGCCTATGGGAGGGCCGGATTGTTCTTCCGTGCTCTGAAACGGAGAGCTCTCTACATGCAGTGCTGCCATTATTCCATCTTGGATTTGTTTACATTTTCTGCTAGACCCTGATCCAAGGGTATAGTATGACCAGCTTCAGCTTCCAAACATCAAATGAAACGAAAATATTCAAAGTGAAGGAGATTTGCATCTCATTAGTATCAGCATATCATGTACCCCACAATACTTTTAGTAAACATTGCTAAAATATACGAGACATCCAATCAACTGCCAATTATGGAATTTGTTGGCAGTGTAGGGGTAACGATTTTCAAATGTTCTGTCACAAATGTCCATGGATCAAATGGAAACGAAGCTACAGTAGCACACTGTAATTAGCACATAGGGAAGCATTCAATCTCGTATGTTAAGCTAGCCCAGAAGTATGGTTCTCGATTCCCTTACAAATTTTGAACCACTTGCATTTACTTAGAATTCAGCTTTACATAAAATATAAAGACTGATGACCTGTTTACTGAGTTGTAATCTGCCACTTTCGTCCGAACACAACACGGTCAAATACATTATGCTGACATCTTCCGGCACATGCAATATATCCAGCAAACTATCAGCCGACCTGTTTTCGACCGCGTAGATTTCATCAACTGTGTGCCTATTTACAACTGACCATGACTACATGCGCGCACTTCATTTCTCAAATGCGTTTAAAAGAGTCAGTTTGATATGGGTTAGCACGTGATTTATTCTATTACTGCAGCTTTCTTTAGTTAGGTATTGGAGCTTTTGTGTATTGAGTGGACAGTGGAAGGTTTCCTTGAGATGAGCAGTAATGTTACCCTCGCGGGGACGAGCCAGTCACTTTACTGTGCATACAACAATTTGAAACTGCAACAACAATTCGAAACTGCAACAACAACTGAAATATTTAACCGATCTTCAAGTTACATTTTCAGAGATATCTCTTTTAAGATACCACGCTCTAAAATAGTAAGATGGTACGGGTACAGAACTTGATAATGAAGGGATCCTGTCCCTGCAGTAATGTTGAAACTTTGGAAATGTCTGAATCCTGATTATCTCTGTTGGATCGAAACACGCAGTATCGGTAGTCTATAGTTGTCGAGTTGTAACGTTGCGTCACGAGTGACATGCCTTCGTGTAGCCGACCCGTCTGCAGACGAAACGGTGGGGCAGTTCACTTGCAACGGCATGGACTCATTTAAAATTTGAAGAAAAAAAAAACATTTTAATTCGGAATCATTTGAACTCATCTGATATAGGAGGTGAAGGTATGGATATTCTCTATACTCAATATATAGAATATGCCCCACCGTTTGATACGCCGACTCTTGTGATGCAACGTCACAACTCTGGAATACCTTATCAATTTGAAGCGTAACTTGGATTTTCGAATCGGACCAAAAAAGGTATCTTGCACAACTAGGCCCCATGTGGGACCTGTGTACCAAATTTCAGGAAGATCCATGAATTAGTTCCTGAGAATTCACGATAATGTTTCAAGGAAAAATTCAAGATGGCCGACTGGCGGCCATATTGAATTTTCGAATCGGACCAAAAAAGGTATCTTGCACAACTGGAGCCCAAGGGAAACCTGTGTACTAAATTTGAGAAAGATCCATGCAGCAGTTCCTGAGAAATCGCGATAACAAAATTTCATGGGGAAATTCAAGATGGCCGCCTGGTAGCCATATCGCATTTTCGAACCGGAGCAGAAAAGATATCTTGCACAACTAGACCCCAAGGGGAACCTGTGTACCAGATTTGAGAAAGATCCATGCAGTAGTTTCTAAGAAATCGCGATAACAAAGTTTCATGGGGAAGTCCAAGATGGTCGCCTGGTGGCCATATTGGATTTTTGAAACGGACCAGAAAATGTATCTTGCATAACTAGACCCCAAGAGAAACCTGTGTACCAAATTTTAGGAAGATCCATGCAGTAGTTCCTGAGAAATCGCGATAACAAAGTCTCATGGTGAAATTCAACATGGCCGTCTGCTGGCCATATTGGATTTGCGAATCGGACCAGAAAAGGCATGTTGCACAACTAGACCCAAAGGCGAACCTGTGTACCAAATTTGAGAAAGATCCATGCAGCAGTTCCTGAGAAATAGCGATAACAATGTTTCATTAGGAAATTGAAGATGGCCGCCTAGTGGCCATATTGGACTTTCGAATCGGACCAGAAAATGTATCTGGCACAACTAGACCCAAAGGCGAACCAGTGTACCAAATTTGAGAAATATCCATGCAGTAGTTTCTGAGAAATCGTGGTAACAAAGTTTCATGGGAAAATCCAAGATGGTCGCCTGGTGGCCATATTGGATTTTCGAATCGGACCAGAAAAGGTATCTTGCACAACTACACCCCAAGGGGAACCTGTGTACCAAATTTGAGAAAGATCCATGCAGCAGTTTCTGAGAAATCGTGGTAACAAAGTTTCATGGGGAAATCCAAGATGGTCGCCTGGTGGCCATATTGGATTTTCGAATCGGACTAGACCCCAAGGGGAACCTGTGTACCAAATTTAAGAAAGATCCATGCAGTAGTTTCCGAGAAATAGCGGTAACAAAGTTTCATGGGGTGTGGATATTTTTCTCAGATGATCATTATAAGCTGCCTGCTGGATGAAATTTGAATGGAATGTATATATATATATATAATTATGATACTGTTTCCATAACTAGCCGATCGTCGCTGTACACCTCGCAGCTACTGAAAACTGTCCACTTCCGTTCCCCCAATGTGTAGACGTAATTCAGTGGTACCGGCCTGAAGAGAACGACTGTCCGTTTAAACAGATGTTCCTGTCATATGGTTTAACCCAGCTAAGATATTTATTCCTAATTGGAACTTAGGTAAGACATATTTTCCTAAAGAGAAACATAGGAAAAGAGACATTGCTTCCTTAGGACAATTCCTTCTTTTCACACCGGTATCTCATTGATATAGTCCAGGCTCACCTCGATAAAACCATAGTTACATTTAGGACACCAAGAACAAACAAAACGACACCGCAAAAATCACCTGTATTTTGCGACAGAGATAACTTTGATGAAGCTCCCACATCGAATTCTTTATGTTTTTGAGTTATCAACAGTTCGCGCACTAGATTATCCACGCAGCCCAATGACTTCCCTTGATAGTAAATTCTATAACACTTACACCTATTACACACTGATAACCGTAAAATTATTAGACGATTTAGCACGGTTAAAAACTTTGTGACGTATGAAATCTAAACCCGTGATCTTGACTCGCACAGGTGTTCACTCGGGAGAATCCATTTCACAGAGCGGGTGATAAATGGCAGGACAAATTCTTGTCTGCATATACAATCCAATAAACAAATAGAATGGATACCCTGCAAGTAGGAACTTTTGTTTATTTTAAAGGCAGAACATGTATAATTGCAGATATGTACAAACCAGTTGGGACATACGGATGTACACAATAAGAAACAGATCAATAGGAGAACCAAGACGTGCTTTCAGATACGAATTATCTAGAGAAACGGAGATCGAAGAGTTGATGAGAGACGCAGATGACTAATCTCTTCTTGTTGTTTTAAATGACACACAACACGAGTGTGATCAGCTGAACAAAGGTAGATTTTCCTCCGCTGACGATGAGAAATTAAGTGATCTGGTTAACAAACGAAATGAATCAAGGACCGACAGGCAAACGAATGGGGAATACAGATATGTAAAGGTATTAAATTCGTTTTATATTATTACTCAAGGTTCTTGACCTACGCAAAGCCTTCGATTTGGTTAACCACGAGATTTTATTGAAGAAACTTTCTGTTCATCAGTGTGGGGAAAATGCGATGAAATTGTTTACTGACTATCTTAGTGATCGCAAGCAGAGTGTTCTGTTTAAGGGCACAAAGTCTGATCCACTGTTAGTTAAATCAGGGGTTCCCCAAAGGCTCCATTCTCGGCCCACTGTTTTTCCTTATATATATGAACGATTTGACATTGGTTGTGGAAAACGGTGACATTGATATGTATGCGGATGACTCCACCGTTAGTACATCCGGCAAAACGTTGCCGGAAGTGGAGCATAAACTTCAAAACGACCTGGACAATGTAAATATTTGGTGTGTTCAAAATAAGATGGCTCTTAATGGTCCAAAAACAAAAGCTATGTTGATAACAACACACCAAAAAAGAGTACAAATGACAAATACTGAATTAAGTCTGGATTTTAATGGGGAAAACTTAGAGAATATGGCCAGTGTAAAAGTGTTAGGTGTAATTACTGATAAGAATTTAACCTGGAAAGAACATGTTAGTTATGTACACGGTAAAGTCAGTAGAAATGTCGCTCTATTGCGATGGATAAAAAGTTATCTTCCCCGTACAGTACGTATCACTTTTTATAATAATTTCGTACTGCCATATATTAATTACTGCAATACAGTTTGGGGGAACGGTTGTGATTTGTCTCCTATACACACACTTCAAAAGCGTGCGATTAGACAAATATACGATCTCTCCTTTAGGGAGAGTACGCAAACACATTTTCATGATTCTAAATGTCTGACTGCACCCACTATGGTTAGATATCGAACAGCAGTTATGGTATATAAGACACTGAACAATCTGACCCCTCAATACTTAACTGAACTGTTTAAATATGTAGACCAAGTTCACACGCAAAGGACAAGGAGCTCTGCAAATCGAATATTGTATGTACCAAGACACGGGTTGAGTCTTAAAAAACAATCTTTTTCGCATAGTGGCGCCATTACATGGAATAGTCTCCCAGAACATGTGAGAGTGTGTAATTCTCTAGGTTCTTTTAAGAAAGCCGCATTAGACCATTTCTTAGACAATATGTAGGCCTAGCTATAGTCAATGGTCATACGTATATGCAGTATCACTGAAATGTTTGTTTTATGAATAGTTTTATGTATATTTATAGTTTTATCCGTTACCTACATGTACATGTATATGTACATTTCAACTATATTTGATATTTTAAAGTACAGATGGATTCTTAACAATGTATATAGTTATTAACCCCATGCAGAGGGCCATGGGGAAGATTAGCCATGCTAACCATGTTTTACCCACAGTAAATAAAGTTTATCTATCTATCTATCTATCAAGGTTCAAGGTTCTTTATTTGCTGATCACAGCGCCCGTTATCGAGCAGATATACAATCAAGCGAAGATAATTAAGTATATATACATATAGAATAACCTAGTTGATTAGAAATAATTTGATTTACGGAAAAATAGCAGTCGTGTTACAAGGAACAATAATGCCAGGAGCAACGATTTCGCTTGCATTTTACAATAAATTATGATCTTACTGACTAGTATCTGTGTGGAACACTAAAAACGTATATTAGCTAACATCTCTCATTACTGTACCAGTAACACATTTGTCATGTTTAGATGCCGAACCATCAATCATATTGCTACGTGCGCTCATACAATCATGAACAAACTTACCTAAATTTTTCACAGTAATTCTCGCACGATAAGAGCCAAATAAATTTATTTTAAATATCGAGCTGAGAAAAGTTGGCATTCATGCTATCACATTTAAATAGAAATAGGTCACGAAAATTATCATATTTATTATATTCCATTAAAAAATGAAATTCATCTTCAACCTTTACCAGCATTGCAAAGAGTACATAAACGCTTATCTGGTGGTACTTTGGCAAATCTACCTTTCTCAATCTGAAGGTCATGGCTACTTGTTCGTAGCTTACATATGACACTGCGATGATTTCGATTCAGGATAGATAAGTAAGCTTCCAACACAAAATTTTGCTTGAAGGTTCTATATGTTCTGAGTTTGTTACCATAAGCTACGTTGGGACGGTCGGTAAACAGTTGTTCATTCCACCAATTACCAAATACAGAAGAGAAACTTCTTGCAGACGTAAATTTCTGTCTCAGGTTTAACTTTTGGTTGCATCGTAGAATTGATTAAGAATGACACACAAATAGGCTTGCATGCATGTGTGTTTTTCACACAGTCTCAGGTGGCAGAAAGACCGCGCCCCTTCTGAGGGACCACATCAACTCGTCCATTGATAATGGCACGCTGCCAAATGAGGCGGAAGCTACATTTCAACAAAGGGAAGAAAGGTTGTGAACGTTTACCATATTTTTCCAATCTTTAATTGTAACCTTTGTTGATAATCAATTTGAGTAGTGCAATAGAATGGAAATAATGTTTTCATAGGTCGGGTTCGCCCTTGCCTTAAAATATAAACTTTCCCACACTAACCGTGCGTAAAATAACGATTTTGCACGACTATGAAAACATTACTTCTTAAATAATAATAATAATATAAACTAGAACTGCAAGCAGTTATGATGGCTTCCATATCTAGGCTGTTTTTGCAATTGCGATAGCCATATTTCATGCGCAGATACTTATGGTGTACGTTTAACAGCCGTCTAGCCACACCACCCCTACCCCCCCCCCAAAGCCCCCCACCCCACCCCGTGGAACGTGCAGGCTCATTTACTCAACAGTTGGCAACATGCCAAAAATTCAAAAATGGAGTTTGAGCTTCAAAAAACACTTTTTCTTGGTCAGCAGCACGCGAGGAACACGTTTCTGGCCTTTGTTTGCGCCCTAGATGGCTCCTTCATCGAAATCAAAATGTTAGTACGTTGAAATATGTACAGAAAACGGTCCCTGGAGTCCAGACAATGACTTGAATGGAGAAAGTTAAGCTTGGAAATTAGTCGTCCGGAGATAGCGCTTCTCACAGTCTGCTTTTGTAAAGCACAGTTTCAGTCAGATGCTCACACCTACTCAAATTTTACGTTTTATCATACCTCTGAAATCATTTGAACGATCACGATGTAATTTCTCTGTCATGACATCCTTAATACAAGGAGTATGTGCGCCAAAACTAAGAATAATCCGACTCGTCGTTTGTGTAATATTGAAAAAAATGACTTCTCAAATTATGTGATTTTCGGCATTATTTGAAAATCTGACAACTTTGATTCCTCTATAGCGGCAAAATTATTAGAGCTACGATAAAATAGATGGCACATTTATGAAAGAGCTGTTTCTGGAGAATAGAATGCAACAAATTAGAAACCTGCATCTCCCACGGTTCAAGAGTTACAGCTCTTCAAACATGTGTTCCGTTTTTCACAAAATTCAAAATGGCGGCCAAACCACCTGACCTAGAAGCAAAATTTTTGCATATTCGTGATCGCTATATCATGTAACATATATTTCCTGACTTTCCCCGTTCAAATCCGTTACTTGAAAATCCGACCGTTTTGATTGGTCGCTGACGGCCATTTTGTTTTACGGAGTAACTTCTCAAATAGAGTTTTGAGAGACTCTGATCCATTGATTATGTGTACCAAGTTACGTGCTGATTGCTTCATTTGTTCCAGAAGAGTAGGGTTTAGAAGATTTTTTTGAAAACTGAGTAAATCCAAGATGGCCGCTGAACCCTTCGCCCAATCACAAGCAATTTTCAATATGCACTAGATCTCCACATGTCTAATATGTGTGTGAAGTTTGACCATTATCGAACGAATGGTTGCTGAGATTTAGCAATCACAAAATCACGGAGAAGAATAAGAATAATAAGAATAATAACTAGAACTGCAAGCAGTTTTGGCGGCTTCCGATCTAGTGTGTGAATGAGCAAGTAGGGTTTAAACTAGTTCTCAACCAAGCGCCAAAAGGTCAATAGAGCACGAAATGCGCTTTTATACTACTAAATGTGAGTCAATATACTGTTACTATGGTATCCTCTGCGCATTGCGCCGCAAGGTTAATGGGGAACAAAATGCGCTTTTATACTACTAAATGTAAGTCAATATACTGTTACTATACCATCCTCTGCGTATTGCGCCGCAAGGTCAACAGGGCTCGAAATGCGCTTTTATACTACTAAATGTGAGACAATATATTGTCACTATATTATCCACTGCGCATTGCGCGGTAAGGTCAATAGGGCTCGAAATGCGCTTTTATACTACTAAATATGACTCAATATACTGTTACTATACTACCCGCTGCGCATTGCGCCGCAGGGTCAATAGGGATCGAAATGCGCTTTTATACTACTAAATGTGAGTCAATATACTGTTACTATACTACCCACTGCGCATTTTGCGCCGCAGGGTCAATAGGGCTCGACATGCGTTTTTATACTACTAAATGTAGTTCAGTATACTGTTACTATACCATCGCCTGCGTATTGCGCCGCAAGGTCAATAGGGCTCGAAATGCGCTTTTATACTACTAAATGTGAGTCAATATACTGTTACTATACTATCCACTGCGCATTGCGCCGTGAGGTCAATAGTGCTCGAAATGCGCTTTTATACTACTAAGTGTGGTCAATATACTGTTACTATACTATCCGCTGCGCATTGCGCCGCAAGGTCAATAGGGCCCAAAATGCACTTTTATACTACTAAATGTGAGTCAATATGCTGTTACTATACTATCCTATGCTCATTGCGCCGCAGGGTCAATAGGGTCTATGGCAGTAACATAGAAATCTGTATCTATCAGGGTTTAAGTGAGTAGGCCCTTGCAAAACTTTTTCACAAAATTCAAGATGGCGGCTAAACCACGTGACCTAGGAACAAAATGTTTGCATATTCGTGATCGTCATATCAGATAACATATATTTCGATACTTTTCCCGTCCAAATCCGTTACTTGAAAATCCGGCGATTTTGATTGGCCGATGGCGGCCATTTTGTTTTACGTAACAACTTTTCAAATAATAGTTTGAGAGGCCTTTATCCATTGATTTCGTGTACCAAGTTTGGTGTTGATTGCTCCATTGGTTTCAGAGGAGAAGAGTATACAAGATTTTTTTGAAAACGAGGTAAATCCAAGATGGCCGCCGAACCCTGTGGCCAATCACAACCAATTTTCAATATGCACTAGATCTCCTCGTGCCTAATACGTGTGTGAAGTTTCAGCAAGATTGGCTTGATGGTTCCCGAGATCCAGCGACCATCAAATCATAGAGAATCAGTTAACAGAAAACACTCAATTCGCAAATTTGGGGCAGTTACTTTTGAGCATTGCGGGAAAACTATTGGAGCTACGTGAAAACCGTTGGCATACTTCTGAAAGAGCTGCTCCTGCACAATATAATGCAACAAACGGCAATGATGTACCTCCCGTAGTTTCAGAGTTATAGCCTCTACAAGATGCGTTCCGTTTTTGACAAAATTCAAGATGGCGGCCAAATCACGTGACCTAGGAACAAAATTTTTGCATATTCGTGATCGTCATATCAGATAACATATATTTCGACACTTTTCCCGTCAAAATCCGTTACTTGAAAATCCGACGATTTTGATTGGCCGATGGCGGCCATTTTGTTTTACGTAACAACTTTTCAAATATAAGTTTGAGAGGGCTTTATCCATTGATTAGGTGTGCCAAGTTTAGTGTTGATTGCTTCATTGGTTTCAGAGGAGAAGAGTTTACAAGAATTTTCTGAAAACGAGGTAAATCCAAGATGGCCGCCGAACCCTGCGACCAATCACAACCAATTTTCAATATGCAATAGATCTCTACATGCCTAACAAGTGTGTGAAGTTTGAGCATGATTGGGCTGATGGTTGCTGAGATTTAGCAATCACAAAATCACGGAGAATAAAAATAATAATAAAAATAATAATAATCCGAACAATTATAAGAAGTCTTCCGACTAAAAGTCGGAAGCCTAATAATCCGAACAATAATAAGAAGTCTTTCGACTTTCGTCGGAAGCCTAATAATAATAATAAAGAAAATAAAAACAATCTTAATGAGTTTTCCAAGTAAATTGGAAGCCTTAATACATGTAAAAGACTGAAAATAACGGTTTTACGTCTTTCTGGTTCGGCATCTTAATAGCATCAACTAGAACTGCAAGCAGTTATGATGGCTTCCATATCTAGGCTGTTTTTGCAATTGCGATAGCCATATTTCATGCGCAGATACTTATGGTGTACGTTTAACAGCCGTCTAGCCACACCACCCCTACCCCCCCCCCCAAAGCCCCCCACCCCACCCCGTGGAACGTGCAGGCTCATTTACTCAACAGTTGGCAACATGCCAAAAATTCAAAAATGGAGTTTGAGCTTCAAAAAACACTTTTTCTTGGTCAGCAGCACGCGAGGAACACGTTTCTGGCCTTTGTTTGCGCCCTAGATGGCTCCTTCATCGAAATCAAAATGTTAGTACGTTGAAATATGTACAGAAAACGGTCCCTGGAGTCCAGACAATGACTTGAATGGAGAAAGTTAAGCTTGGAAATTGGTCGCCCGGAGATAGCGCTTCTCACAGTCTGCTTTTGTAAAGTATAGTTTCAGTCACATGCTCACACCTACTCAAATTTTACGTTCTATCATACCTCTGAAACCATTCGAACGATCACGATGTAATTTCTCTGTCATGACAGCCTTAATACAAGGAGTATGCGCGCCAAAACTAAGAATAATCCGACTCGTCGTTTGTGTAATATTGAAAAAAATTACTTCTCAAATTATGTGATTTTCGGCATTATTTGAAAATCTGACAACTTTGGTTCCTCTATAGCGGCAAATCTATTAGAGCTACGATAAAATAGATGGCACATTTGAGAAAGAGCTGTTTCTGGAGAATAGAATGCAACAAATTAGAAACCTGCATCTCCCACGGTTCAACAGTTACAGCTCTTCAAACATGTGTTTCGTTTTTGACAAAATTCAAGATGGCGGCCAAACCACGTGACATAAGCGCAAACTTTTTGCATATTCATGATCGCCATATCATATAACATATATTTGGTCACTTTCGCCGTCTAAATCCGTTACTTGAAAATTCGGTCATTTTGATTGGTCGCTGGCGGCCATTTTGTTTTACGGACCAACTTTTCAAATAGAAGATTGAAAGACCCTGATCCATTGATTATGTGTACCAAATTTCGTGTTGATTGCTTCCTTGGTTTCAGAGGAGTAGGGTTTACAAGATTTTTTTGAAAACGAGGTAAATCCAAGATGGCCGCTGAACTTTCAGACCAATCACAACCAATTTGCAATATGCACTAGATCACGCCATGTTGAATATGTGTGTGAAGTTTGAGCATGATTGGCTTGATGGCTGCTGAGATTTATCAATCACAAAATCAGGGAGAAGAATAAGAATAATAAGAATAATAATCCGAACAATAATAAAGAAGTCTTCCGATCTTCATCGGAAGCCTTAATAATAACTAGAACTGCAAGCAGTTATGATGGCTTCCGTATCTAGGCTGTCTTTGCAATTGCGATAGACATATTTCATGCGCAGATACTTATGGTGTGCGTTTAACAGAGATCTAGCCACCTTCCCCCCCCCCATGGAACGTACAGGCTCATTTACTCAACTGTTGGCAACATGCCAAAAATTCAAAAATGGATTTTGAGCTTCAAAAAACACTTTTTCTTGGTCAGCAGCACGCGGGGAACACGTTTCTGGCCTTTGTTTGTGCCCTAGATGGCTCCTTCATCGAAATCAAAATGTTAGTACGTTGAAATAGGTACAGAAAACTGTCCCTGGAGTCCAGACAATGACTTGAATGGAGAAAGTTAACCTTGGAAATTGGTCGCCCGGAGATAGCGCTTCTCACAGTCTGCTTTTGTAAAGTATAGTTTCAGTCACATGCTCACACCTACTCAAATTTTACGTTCTATCATACCTCTTAAACCATTCGAACGATCACGATGTAATTTCTCTGTCATGACAGCCTTAATACAAGGAGTATGTGCGCCAAAACTAAGAATAATCCGACTCGTCGTTTGTGTAATATTGAAAAAAATTACTTCTCAAATTATGTGACTTTCGGCATTATTTGAAAATCTGACAACTTTGATTCCTCTATAGCGGCAAATCTATTAGAGCTACGATAAAATAGATGGCACATTTGAGAAAGAGCTGTTTCTGGAGAATAGAATGCAACAAATTAGAAACCTGCATCTCCCACGGTTCAACAGTTACAGCTCTTCAAACATGTGTTTCGTTTTTGACAAAATTCAAGATGGCGGCCAAACCACGTGACATAAGCGCAAACTTTTTGCATATTCATGATCGCCATATCATATAACATATATTTGGTCACTTTCGCCGTCTAAATCCGTTACTTGAAAATTCGGTCATTTTGATTGGTCGCTGGCGGCCATTTTGTTTTACGGACCAACTTTTCAAATAGAAGATTGAAAGACCCTGATCCATTGATTATGTGTACCAAATTTCGTGTTGATTGCTTCCTTGGTTTCAGAGGAGTAGGGTTTACAAGATTTTTTTGAAAACGAGGTAAATCCAAGATGGCCGCTGAACTTTCAGACCAATCACAACCAATTTGCAATATGCACTAGATCACGCCATGTTGAATATGTGTGTGAAGTTTGAGCATGATTGGCTTGATGGCTGCTGAGATTTATCAATCACAAAATCAGGGAGAAGAATAAGAATAATAAGAATAATAATCCGAACAATAATAAAGAAGTCTTCCGATCTTCATCGGAAGCCTTAACTAGAACTGCAAGCAGTTATGATGGCTTCCATATCTAGGCTGTCTTTGCAATTGCGATAGCCATATTTCATGCGCAGATACTTATGGTGTACGTTTAACAGCCGTCTAGCCACTCCACCTCCCCCCCCCCCTCCGTGGAACGTGCAGGCTCATTTACTCAACTGTTGGCAACATGCCAAAAATTCAAAAATGGGTTTAGAGCTTCACAAAACACTTTTTCTTGGTCAGCAGGACGTGGGGAACACGTTTCTGGCCTTTGTTTGCGCCCTAGATGGCTCCTTCATCGAACCGAAAATGTTAGTACGTTGAAATAGGTACAGAAAACGGTGCCTGGAGTCCAGACAAAGACTTGAATGAAGAAAGTTGAGCTTGGAAATTGGTCGTCCGGAGATAGCGCTTCTCACAGTCTGCTTTTGTAAAGTATAGTTTCAGTCACATGCTCACACCTACTCAAATTTTACGTTCTATCATACCTCTGAAATCATTCGAACGATCACGATGTAATTTCTCTGTCATGACAGCCTTAATACAAGGAGTATGTGCGCCAAAACTAAGAATAATCCGACTCGTCGTTTGTGTAATATTGAAAAAAAATGCTTCTCAAATTATGTGATTTTCGGCATTATTTGAAAATCTGACAACTTTGGTTCCTCTATAGCGGCAAATCTATTAGAGCTACGATAAAATAGATGGCACATTTGAGAAAGAGCTGTTTCTGGAGAATAGAATGCAACAAATTAGAAATCTGCATCTCCCACGGTTCAACAGTTACAGCTCTTCAAACATGTGTTTCGTTTTTGACAAAATTCAAGATGGCGGCCAAACCACGTGACATACGAGCAAAATTTTGGCCTATTCGTAATCACCATATC
>JAVTVY010036342.1:0-15816 GCA_036873755.1 Hanleya hanleyi
TTACAATATATAGCACGAGTACTAGCTATATATAATCGTGATGAATATCCCATTATCGGTCCCAACCGATATGAAAAATATATAATAACCGCCATTTAAAGCTTAGGGAGCGCCGATAGGACACCGATTCTCCAAGATTTGCATAAGCATATAACAAAATCACAAATATACATATATACATACAACAATAACTGTATCTTTTAGACCAGCCACTATCGGGGTTTCGCGGTGTTCAGGCGGTCGTATTTATTGAATTGTGCCACAGACAAACGACATGGGTGCCAGTGTCACGCATTTTGTAACATTAATTTAGCACATTCTCAGCACGTAGTAGCCTCACAATTAAGTCCTGATATTATCCAATCCAAAAGCCACATTGTATTTAATGCGAGATATTCTCACCACGAACATCAATTTTTTATTTAGAGACCGACTCCACGTCCGGTATTTTGAAATGGAATGAACTAATCAGGGAACAGACGGGATTTATTTTTAAATACCTTTAAAGCATCCAAGATTATTATATATTTACGAGTGTATATAATTGGCATCACATTATTTGCAAATGATGAGATACCGTTTCAAAAAATATTTTCCTTAGATGCATACAAATATGAAAACATATTGGTGCCAGTGCTCAAGCTTGATAAACGTGTTAAGTCTGAACACTGAACAAGAACAGATTTTCACGTCGTGTTCGTTTTTTATTAGATGCAACTTGTGACAGGTAACTAACAATACCTGTGTGAGTATATAAGACCATCCACGTGCATGGTCATAAACAATTGTGGTTATTTTAGTGATTCCGAAAACAATGCTACTGTGATTGACATTACCCGACACGTGGTCATAAATATTATTTCCACTCCCAGAAGATCCTAGGCAAGCCATTGGCCGACAGCGGTCACGTGCCGTTGGGATAAAAACACATATCAAACTGCACTGGCTGACCCAGTTGACTGCAGTTTGTAATGTAAACAAACATGGCAGCTGGAGTGATCTGTCAGCGACAGAACTGGAAATAAAGAATATGTCGGACATCAACTTTGTAAATCTGACCGATAGTATGTGCGACTATTCCTGGAATATCTGGAAAAGGTAGTGTATTGTGACTGTGAGTAACAGTTGACGAAAGCCGCCTGACGCTTGACTTCGCTTCGACGATGTCGCCTCGGTACGATCACATGCGCGCTACAATGTGAATGATGTGGAAGTTTACCGCTGATATTCGCGTTTATTCTTATTTGACGTCTACAATTTTAGGTTACATGAATCAAAATACTGTTAGCAGGTAGAAAACATTCTTAGAATACGTCGTTTAATTCAAGATTGACCATTTTCAGACGTTTTTTTGTTCGAAAACTGTGCCGGCTTTTTCGCCGACTCGACCCCACTCCAGCTCGGCCGATCAGCCGAAGAGTTGGCGATCAGACTCCAGCGCTGTACGGTCTTTTGACTTATCATTTCGAGCAGAATTCATGATTTCTTGTCATATTTCTATGAAATATGACCAAATCTACAATGCTGATCCCGAATATTTCAAAACATTTGACGCGTCTCCAGCCGTTTTCATTATCACTTTTGTCGTATTTGATTAGCAAGTTTTGGACCCACTTTACCTCGCAACTTCCCCGAGTTGAAAAGGCTGCTCGTAGAAATAAATACGTTATCCTGTCCCTGCGGGTTTGATACTGAATTTTATCCTGTTTCCTGGCGAATGCCACACTCCCGCTTCGCGGTCGTGTGGCATTTTCGCCAGGAAACAGGATAAAATTCAGTATCAAACTCGCAGGGACAGGATAACTTATAATATTGTATGGACAAGTATGGAATTTGCAGGATATGTGGTGAGTGCCCTGTAGTTGTGCAGTGTGAAGTTTCTCCGCGTTTCGCGTATATTTCAAGAGTTATGGCCCTTTTGTTCTTGAAATCTTTGTGAATTGGGACTTGTCCGGGCTGGATCTCGGTTAATATTGTATGGACAATTATGGAATTTGCATGATATGTGGTCAGTACCCCATAGTTGTGCAGCGTGAAGTTTTTCTGCTTTCGGTTATATTTTCAAGAGTTATGGCCCTTCGTTCATCAAACCTAAATGAATGGGATATATTTATTTGTCCAAAGCACATTCCAAAGTAGATCACATAGGTCCTGAAGTATGAAATTGCCCCAAAAAGAGTGAATTGGATGCAAAATTCAAAGTTCACGATCGCTTCATAATTTCACCACAATATGCTCCCAAGGAATGTAGGTCTCATAACCAGGTCACATTTTTGAATTTGGCGAAAGCCCCGGATGGAATATGTACATGTATTATGCGAGGCATGCCGAAAAAAGTGACTGAAACAGAATTTTTATAATTTAGCCAAATTAGGCCTCCACAGACCAATACAAAACAGAACAATGGTGGAGCAGTGTCGGATTAAAGCGGAAGGGGGGGCATACAATTGAGCAATCTCTGATTGCTTCCTTGCTGTGTTGTGAATGATTTTGGATATCTTGGGGTAACATTCAACTTTAATGGTCATTTCAATAAAGCAAAAAAGAAAATAGTTGAAGCTGCTAGGCGTGCCATGTTTTCAGTATTAAGGAAGTCCAGATGGTTGGGTCTCCCCCCAGATATCCAGTGTCAACTCTTCGATGCAGTAGTTGTTCCCATACTCTTGTACAATTGTGAAGTGTGGGGCTATGAACAGAATGCAATAATTGAGATGTTAATTCTGTAAAATAGTTTTAGGAGTTAAGAACTCTACCAATAATTGCATGGTTAGGCAGAGTGCCTCTTGAAATAATAATTAAATCCAGAATGATAAGTTATTGGCACAAGTTACTCAGTGTAACAATGAGTGTAAGATTTCCTCTATCCTGTATAATGTTTGTCTCAAGATGTACTGTAATGATGTTTACAAATCCCCCTGGTTGTGTAAAATTAAATCAATTCTAGACCAATGTGGGCTAATGAATATTTGGTTCAATCCCAGCCTATACTCTTTACCCGTGTTAAAATCATATGTTAAACAAAGGTTGAATGACCAATATAGTCAAGACTGGCATGTTAGCTACTGTGTTCCACACCAGTAAATGCTTCAACTATACAGTTTTCAAAAGGAATCTGGTAATGGAAAATTACTTAAATTGTCTGTCTTTCAGTCTATGGAATGCGATTTGTAAGTTTAGATGTGCTAACCATTATTTTCATATTGAAAACAAAAGGGCAGACACTCTGATATACCTCGACGTGAACGTTCGTGTAGTTTATGCCATTGTAACGATCTTGGTGATGAATCTCATTATTTACTAAAGTGTCCTTACTTCCACAAGGAGAGAACGAAATACATTCCAAGTTATTACTTTATTCGACATAACAGGTTGAAATTTGATGATCTCATGAAGGTCACTAACAAGGGTCAGCTAGTCAAACTTGGTTTATTTTGTAAATTCCTGCTGTCTAATTTCCGATAACGCTCCGGTTGTCTTTCTGAGTATATACAGATGTGTTCTTCTGAGTGTCAATTTTGATGGTCTTTGCGAGTACATGTATATACAGATGTATTCTCGGAGTGTCGATTGTAACGCCTGCATGCTGCAAATGTCTGTATTGTTTTGTACGGTTTCTCAAATACCCCAGTTGGGGTCCTTGAGAATAAACTTGAACTAAAATCGAATCAGAGTTTAATATTCCAAGTGAGATAACCCTAAATTCGTTGGGGCTTCATTTATCTCCCTTGTTCATTCTGCCGGTTCATATAATATAAATGTTTTTCTTGAATACCTGCTTCATGTATTAGTAGGGTCGCTTTGGATAGCAGTTAAACAAAAGAAATACTACTTAATTTATCTTGCAGCCCCTTGCCGACGATAGAATGGTCTAAACCTGGAGGAACCTTACCAGAAAGTCGACATTCCATTCACTCCTCTAGGTACCTGCTGGTTATCAACAACATCACTGAAAATGATGAGGGCAACTTTCTATGTACGGCTGTCCAGGGATCCAAACGAAAGGACCAGAACATCTTTGTTGATGTGAAATGTAAATAATTTTTTCAAAGCTATTCTTTTGCATGTATGAAATGACATATATTTTGACCATTACTATAATAATGCGAGACGGAATGCAAATAATCCCTACCTTCACAGGCACTTTTTTTTTTTTTTCGCACAGACCAAATATATCCCCAGGTTTCTAGCAAACAGATGCAGTTCAATACAGTTTGCATGACACGAACAATGTTCTTTGAGGTAGTAAAACCAAAAACATCAACTACTTGGCATGATGTTCAAGAATATTATTTTGGGAAAAAACTTTGAGATGCTAATGTGCAGAAACAAAAAAACTGATTCAAGAAAAAAAAGTTGTTAGCTGCAGTGATAAAAAACGGTTGATGCTGTGCTAAAAAATGTGGCAGTGCCTGTGATGCTAGACAGCCTTAAATTTCTGTATTATTCTTTATCCTTCACCATAACTTTGAATTACCCCCAATTATGTTTTTTCAATGTCTGTTTGTATTTTCATCACCCTGCCGATATTTCATGGTGTGAGACTGCACTCTCTGATTTGAATGATGCCTTTTCAGTCCATTTGTCACGAACCACATTGTGATGCTCCCCACACTGTATTTCTCATCAAAATTTGGGCACATTCCTTAACTCCAGATTGCACGAAGGTCTGGCAGTCATGCTAATCCTTGAGTGTGACATTTGTATTTCAGCGCCTCCTATCTGGGTGAACAAATTGAAGTCTCAGACACTGACCGAAGGGCAGACGGCGAAGTTTCAGTGTATAGCACGCTCTGCACATGGTGAGACGGACACTGTTATAACCGAGTGGTTCAAAAATGGAACCCCTTTAAGATGTAAGTACTAACCTTATTTGTAGGATTCACATACTCCTCACGCTGAAGTTCCGACAGGCACAATCGGGATTGCCACATCTGGCAAAAACAGCTCAAATTGTAAGGGACAACCCAGAGTCCAAATATATGAAGTGTCTCTCAATTCCTACCCCCACCCCACCCCCTCTCATTGGTATCTCATAGTGAGGCTAGCTCCTAGTAGATGAAAGTAGACTGTTTCTTAATGTGTTGGATTACTAAGTTATTAACTTGAATACTTAGAATTTCGTTTGGTCGTCGCTATATAGCTAAAATATTGCTGAACACAACCTTAAGCCGTAATTATGCACCCTCTAATTATAGGGGGGGGGGGCAGGGGGCATATAGCGATCGCTTTGTCCATCTGTCCGTCCGTCTGTCCATGCATTCATCCGAATTTTTGTCCGCTCAATATCTTCATTAATATTTGATGTACAGGACTGAAACTTGCATGGAATGTGGCCAGTGCCTCGTAGTTGTGCAGAGTAGAGGTTTTTCCGAGTGTCGATTATATATTCAAGAGTGATGGTCCTTCGTTCCTGAAACCTACATGAATGGGACTTGTCCGGTCTGGATCTTGGTTAATATTGTATGGACAAGTGTGAAATTTGCATGATATGTGGTCAGTGCCCATAGTTGTGCAGTGTGAAGTTACTCCGTGTTTCGGAAGTAGCAGGAACACAACTGGGCTGGGTGGTGCTTAGTTGGTTCGTCATGATATAGCTGAAATATTGTTGAAAGCGACGTTAAATTCTATTCACTCACTCACTCTCCGTGTATCGCTTACATTTTCAAGAGTTATGGTTCTTTGTTCCTGAAATCGCCGTGGAATGGCACTAATGTCCGGGCTGGATCTTGATTTATATTGTATGGAAAATTATGAAATTTGCATGACATGTGGCCAGTGCCCTGTAGTTGTGCAGCAGTAAGTTTCTCCGCTTTTTGCATATATTTTCAAGAGTTATGGCCCTTTGTTTTTGAAATCTTTGTGAATTGAGACTTTTCGGGGCTGGATTTCGGTTAATATTGCATGGTCAAGTATGAAATCTGCATGATATGTGGTCAATGCCCCATAGTTGTGCAGCGTGAAGTTTCTCTGCGTTTTGGTTATATTTTCAAGAGTTATGACCCGTTGTTCCTCAAACGTGTCTGTGAATGTGAAATATATCTGTCCGGATTGGATCTCGGTGATACAGAACAGAACAACGGTGGAGCAGTGTCGGACTGAAGCGGAATGGGGTGGTATACAATTAAGCAATCTCTGCTTCTTTCCTTCATTCTCTCTCTCTCATAGTAGATAATGAGACTGATCGTGTTGGAATCCCATATTGCGATTTAAGACCTTATATCTGTGCTTATGCGAGAAAGCTGTTTCAATATTTATGGGGTGCTGTGGATAATAACAAACTTCATGAGTTTCAAAAAACTGTAGGATATGTAGCTTTCATTGGATGAGTTTGACACTTGCTACCCAAGTTCAATGTTATTCAAGGCTGTGCATGTGCTATTTAAGAAATATGACATTAAATATGAATTTTTGTCCTAATTATTGCAGTTTAGACTTTGTACGTTTCCATTGATAAGGTTTTTGTTGGGCAAAAATTTACATGTAGATCTGTACATGGAAAGTTTGTTGAACCTTTCGTGGGATGATTATAAAACTTGGTGGACATGTTTCATGTTTTCCTAGGTCACAGCTCTCCCGCAGTAATCCCACACGGGACTGACCTATCCAGCAGTATTCCCAAATGGCACTGGCCTATCCAGCAGTAATGCCACACGGGACTGACCTATCCAGCAGTAATCCCATACGGAACTCAACTATCCAGCAGTAATCCAAGACCAGACTGGTCTATCCAGCAGTAATCCCATTTGGGACTGGCCTATCCAGCAGTAATCTCACACAGAGCTGACCTATCTAGCAGTAATCCCAAATGGCACTGGCCTATCCAGCAGTAATGCCACACGGGACTGACCTATCCAGCAGTAATCCCAGACCGGACTGGCCTATCCAGCAGTAATCCCACATGGGACTGGCCTATCCAGCAGTAATTCCACACGGAACTGGCCTATGCAGCAGTAATCTCACACGGGACTGACCTATCCAGAAGTAATATGACACTGGACTGCAATATGCAGCAGTAATCCCACATGACACTGACCCATCCAGCCATAAATTCTACATGGGACTAACCTATCCCGCTGTAATCCCACACAGGTTTAGCCTATCCAGCAGTAATCCCACATGGGACTGGCCTCCTCAGCCGTAATCCCACACAGGATTGCCGTATGCAGCAGTAATCCCACACTGGGCAGCTTGTGCAGCAGTAATCCCACACGGGACTGTCCTATCCAGCATTAATCCCATACGAAACTCATCTATCCAGCAGTAATCCTAGACAGGACTGGCCTATCCAGCAGTAATCTCACATGGGACTGACCTATCCAGTAGTAATCTCACACTGGACTGCTCTATGCACCAGTAATCTGACGGCACGGACCTATCCATCTTTGGATTAACTTATATGCCAGTAATCCCACATGGGACTGATGTTATTGTCTGTACCAGGTAATCTATTCCAGACATTATTGTCTGTACTACATCACCTATTCCAGACCTTATTGTTTGCTCTACATGTATGCTTTCAATACTGCTGCACCTTCGGCGGATGACCCCGCAAGGTGAGATGTTGGGGCTCTCAGAACGCTTGTTATACCATCCCTGGTTAACATAATTAACTTTTGACCTTTAATTTTCAATTTGGATAGGAAACTATCCAAACTGTACTAGTGTGGGAATACATCACAGAAGGAGCTATGCAAAATTGGTGTACCACACAGTTGAAGTTACAGTTATTAGGGGAATGTTCTTAGAATGAACAATTCTGAAACAAAATTTCATTGTAGGATTCTAATGTACATAGTACTAACCTTTCCTATCATTGGACTACTTTTGGAGTTAGGTGCGCAATTGGCTTTTTCGTTGATATTTTTCATTCTACCCTATCTCTTAACATGGTGCTAAATAGCACTGGTAACAATAATATTAGTGCAGATATTTTGCTAATCTTTGGTGCCAGGGTTTGAAGGCAATATAATTCTTCTAATTATCATCTAAATTGCATAGATTCGCACTGCATGGTCAGGTAATATATCGTCTATTTAGCGTAGATTCGCAAATGTGTTTAACTTCGGCGAGATTGCAGAGAAGACAATATATTTTCTAATTAGCCTTTTGATAATCTCATCTAAATTGCATAGATTCGCACTTCATGGAGAGTTAATATATTGTCTATTTAGTGTAGATTCGCAAATCTGTTTTACATCGGCGAGACTGCAGGGGATGCAATATATTGTCTAATTAGCACTTTGATAATCTCATCTAAATTGCATAGATTCGCACTTCATGGAGAGTTAATATATTGTCTATTTAGCGTAGATTCGCAAATCTGTTTTACATCGGCGAGACTGCAGGGGATGCAATATATTGTCTAATTAGCACTTCGATAATCTCATCTAAATTGCATAGATTCGCACTTCATGGACAGTTAATATATTGTCTATTTAGCGTAGGTTCGCAAATCTGTTTTACCTCGGCGAGACTGCAGGGGATGCAATATATTTTATAATTAGCACTTTGATAATTTCATCTAAATTGCATAGATTTGCACTTCATGGAGAGTTAATATATTGTCTATTTAGCGTAGATTCGCAAAAGTGTTTATCTCGTCGAGATTGCAGAGAAGACAATATATTGTCTAATTAGCACTTTGATAATCTCATCTAAATTGAATAGATTTGCACTTCATGGAGGGTTAATATATTGTCTATTTAGCATAGATTCGCAAATGTGTTTACATCGTCAAAATTGCCGAGAAGACAATATATTGTCTAATTAGCACTTAAATGATCTCATCTAAATTGCATAGATTCGCACTTCATGGAGAGTTAATATATTGTCTATTTAGTGTAGATTGGCAAATCTGTTTTACCTCAGCGAGACTGCAGGGGAGGCAATATATTGTCTAATTAGCACTCTGATAATCTCCTCTAATTGCATAGATTCGCACTTGCTGGAATGTTAATATATTGTCTATTTAGCGTAGATTCACAAAATGAGTTTTTCCTTGCCGGCTTCGGATGAGGGGCAATATATTTTGTAATTAGCAAATTGATAATCTCATCTAATTTGCATAGATTCGCACTTCAGTGAGAGTTAACATATTGTCTATTTAGAGTAGATTCGCAAATCTGTTTTACCTCGGCGAGACTGCAGGGGAGACAATATATTGTCTAATTATCATCTTGATAATCTCATGTAAACTGCAAAGATTCGCAGTTCACAAACAATTAGCGTAGATTCGCACTCTGGTTTTGTCCTCGTTGACTACAGGGAGAATTAATATATTTTCATTTTAGTGTATTTTCGCAAATCGATTTGATGACTTCTTATGAAAGTGCTCAGCATGATACAGGTAAACTAGACTTTGTACTGTGTGTTCTTCCGTAATAATTTAGCATAAATCTTTTAATTCGTTTTTAAGATATACTGGACGCGGTTTTCACCCTTCTCAAATACAGATAGATACATGCTTCCTGTGTTGATCAAAATCGATAGCGACCGAATGCGCATGCGCATCCGTTTTTCTGCACAGTGCCCTCAGAGTATGTTTCACCGACTTTAAGGTTACAAACTCAGAATTGGGAATTGACATTGGGAGAATTGACATCGGAAGAATGATTTCAGGGAGAATTAATATGTTTCATTTTAGCGTAGATTCGCAAAAGGATTGATCTCGGCAACTCGTACCTATGGATGAGAGACAATATATTATCTAAATAGCATTTTATCTAATTATCATCTAAATTGCATAGATTCGCACTTCTTGGAAAGTTAATATATCGTGTAATTAGCATAGATTCGCACTCTGATCTTGTTCTCGCCGATTCCTGGGAGAATTATTATCTTCATTTTAGGGTAGATTCGCACCTCATGGTAAGTTAATATATTGTCTATTTAGTGTAGATTCGCAAATACATTTTATTCATACACATTTTTTATCTCGCCTTACGAAGTAAAGGGGAGATATTGTGAGAGGGGGAAAGAGGATGTCGTCGTCGGTGTCGGTGTCGGTGTCGGTGTTCCCTGCCTGGAAATGAATGGGTTTTTGGTTTAGCAAGTTAAAAAAAAATCTAGAAAAATTAGAAAAAATATAAAAAAAATATAAAAAATATGGGGGGTGGGTATGCCACCTGGGGGTACTACCCCTGGGGTACTCTAATGTTAAAATCCCTATGAATGAGTTTTGCGTTTAGCTGAAGTGCACATGTACATCTGTACTTGGAAAGTTTCTTGCAGTTGTCAGCTATCATTGGATGATTATGAAACTTGGTATACATGTTTCTTATGATAAGAGGATGTACCTGTGCTATTTTTGAGAAGAAATATTAATTTTTCTCAAAATTATGGCAAATGAAGAGTTTTCTGTTTAGGTAAATTGTACATGTAGGCCTCTACATGTATACATATACATCTACATGGTAACTTTGCTCCAGTTGTCAGCTGTCATTGGATGATTATGAAACTTGGTACACATGTTTCTTATGATTAGAGGATGTACCTGTGCTATTTTTGACAAGAAATATTAATTTTTCTCCAAATTATGGTAAATGAAGAGTTTTCTGTTTAGGTAAATTGTACATATACATGTCCATGGTAAGTTTGCTCCAGTTGTCAGCTGTCATTGGATGATTATGAAACTTGGTACACATGTTTCTTATGATAAGAGGATGTACCTGTGCTATTTTTGAGAAGAAATATTAATTTTTCTCAAAATTATGGCAAATGAAGAGTTTTCTGTTTAGGTAAATTGTACATACAGGCCTCTACATGTATACATATACATCTACATGGTAACTTTGCTCCAGTTGTCAGCTGTCATTGGATGATTATGAAACTTGGTACACATGTTTCTTATGATTAGAGGATGTACCTGTGCTATTTTTGACAAGAAATATTAATTTTTCTCCAAATTATGGTAAATGAAGAGTTTTCTGTTTAGGTAAATTGTACATATACATGTCCATGGTAAGTTTGCTCCAGTTGTCAGCTGTCATTGGATGATTATGAAACTTGGTACACATGTTTCTTATGATAAGAGGATGTACCTGTGCTATTTTTGAGAAGAAATATTAATTTTTCTCAAAATTATGGCAAATGAAGAGTTTTCTGTTTAGGTAAATTGTACATACAGGCCTCTACATGTATACATATACATCTACATGGTAACTTTGCTCCAGTTGTCAGCTGTCATTGGATGATTATGAAACTTGGTACACATGTTTCTTATGATTAGAGGATGTACCTGTGCTATTTTTGACAAGAAATATTAATTTTTCTCCAAATTATGGCAAATGAAGAGTTTTCTGTTTAGGTAAATTGTACATGTAGGCCTCTACATGTATACATATACATGTACATGATAAGTTTGCTGCAGTTGACAGCTCTCATTGGATGATTACGAAACTTGGTACAAATGTTTCTTATGATTGGAGGATTTATTTGTGCTATTTTTGAGATGAAATATTAATTTTTTTCCAAATTATGGCAACTGATTGAGTTTTGCGTTTAGCCGAAGTGCACATGTACATCTGTACACCACAGTTTGCTGCAGTTGTCAGCTGTCATTGAATGATTATGAAACTTGGTACACATGTTTCTTATGATTAAAAGATGTACCTGTGATACCATCCATACCATCACTACCATCCATACTATCACTACCATTCCTACCATCACTACCATCCATACCATTACAGGCTTTGAATTTGGGGGAAAATAGGGCAAGGCCACTTTGGCCTTGGATAATGACCAGATTTTGGGGGCAACAAGGCCAATGGACCAGGCATTAAGGCCAAATGTGTTAATATACTTAGGGCACTACAGTCGCTTTATTTGCAGGTGTTATGGAAGATATTGCCATGAAATAAATAAAAATGAAATTTCCCCAAGCCTGGGTTATTATTTAATGGGCCTCATATAGTCATACGCCCTTTCTAGACTTATATATCCCCATCCTATTCTCACACATATTTTGCAAACTCACACATATTTTGCAAACTCTGCCTATAATATCGCAATATTTTCACAGCTGTTTGTTATTGTTGTTGTTGTAAAACATTCAAAAGGTATCCACATACTGTCTGTAAATATACAAATTATAAAAGATCTTATCCAGTAATACGAAAGAAGGCATATAGCTTCCGCGTGTTTGAAGCCCCCTTCTCCAGTTCCCGAGATTTGGTCGCAGAAACACGTCGTGTGACGGCATGATCGCATTATTTACTTTAACTTTCAATCCAATGACAGCACTAAGCGACCCGCCCTCTGTAGTCTGACCAAGGGGAGAGTAATCCGGATTGCCAAACGGGAACCATCCATTGAAGCGTAATCGAACCAAAAACAGGTGGCTCCCGAATTACCGATGTCGTAAAACTGTACGATGCTGTTTACGGTAACAGGAAGAGGGAAAGCTGATTTGTAAACGAAACCACCGATCACCGTATGACTTTGCTTTTCCAACGAAATTACCAAAGCAAAGAATAAAGAGAGAGAAAACGCGAACACATGATGGAAATAAGATTGGTTTTATTCTTATGGTCACGTAGGCCACTTGAGGCTTCACGGCGGCCGTGTTGTGGCCGTGTACTTGGTGGAAGTTTGTAGGGCATGTGGGCAAACTAATGGGGCACCGACGGCAATTGCCGTCGTTGCCGCCGTCAAATTCGAAGCCTGCCATTACTACCATCCATACCATTCCTACCATCACTACCATCCATACCATCACTACCATCCATACCATCACTACCATCCATACCATAACTACCATTCCTACCATCACTACCATCCATACCATCACATCCATACCATCACTACCATTCCTATCATCCATACCATTCCTACCATCACTACCATCCATACCATCACTACCATCCATACCATCACTACCATCCATGCCATCACTACCATCCATACCATCACTACCATTCCTACCATCACTACCATCCATACCATCACTACCATCCATACCATCACTACCATCCATGCCATCACTACCATCCATACCATCACTACCATCCATACCATCACTACCATCCATGCCATCACTACCATCCATACCATCACTACCATCTATACCATCACTACCATCCATACCATAACTACCATTCCTACCATAACTACCATTCCTACCATCACTACCATCCATACCATCACTACCATCCATACCATAACTACCATTCCTACCATCACTACCATCCATACCATAACTACCATTCCTACCATCACTACCATCCATACCATCACTACCATCCATACCATCACTACCATCCATACCATTCCTACCATCACTACCATCCATACCATCACTACCATCCATACCATCACTACCATCCATACCATCACTACCATCCATACCATAACTACCATTCCTACCATCCATACCATCCATACCATCACTACCATCCATACCCTCACTACCATTCCTACCATCACTACCATCCATGCCATCACTACCATCCATACCATCACTACCATCTATACCATCACTACCATCCATACCATCACTACCATCTATACCATCACTACCATCCATACCATCACTACCATTTCTACCATCACTACTATCCATACCATCACTACCATCCATACCATCACTACCATCCATACCATCACTACCATCCATACCATCACTACCATCCATACCATCACTACCATCTATGCCATCTTATCATCCATACCATCACTACCATCCATACCATCCATACCATTCCTACCATCACTACCATCCATACCATCACTACCATCCATACCATCCATACCTTCACTACCATCCATACCATCACATCCATACCATCCATGCCATCACTACCATCCATACCATAACTACCATCACTACCATCCATACCATCATTACCATCCATAGCATCACTACCATTCCTACCATCACTACCATCCATGCCATCACTACCATCCATACCATCACTACCATCTATACCATCACTACCATCACCACCATTTCTATCATCACTACTATCCATACCATCAATACCATACATACCATCACTACCATCCATACCATCACTACCATCCATACCATCACTACCATCCGCACCATCCATACATCGCTGCCGTTTCATACCATCACTACCATCATACCATCACTACCATCCATACCATCACTACCATTTCTACCATCACTACTATCCATAGCCTGCATCACTACCATCCATACCATCACTACCATCCAATACCATCATACCATCCATACCATCACTACCATCCACTTTTTCCATCTAAATACCATCCATGCCATCACTACCATTTCCTACCACTCACTACCATCCATACCATCACTAACCATCCATACCATCACTACCATCATACCATCACTACCATTTCTACCATCACTACTATCCATACCATCACTACCATCCATACCATAACTACCATCCATACCATCACTACCATCAATACCATCCATACCATCACTACCATCAATACCATCCATACCATCACTACCATCCATACCATCACTACCATCCATACCATGATGGTGATGGTAGTAATCCCACTTGGGACTGGACTATCCAGTAGTAATCCCACAGAGGACTATCCATCAGTAATAACATGGGACTGGTCCACCCAGCAGTAATCTCACACTGGAATGCCCTATGTACCAGTAATCCGACTGCACCGACCTATCCATCCTACATGGGATTAACTTTTGCCAGTAATCCCACATGGGACTGATGTTATTGTCTGTACCAGATAATCTATTCCAGACATTATTGTCTGTACCGCATCACTTATTCCAGACCTTATTGTTTGCTCTACATGTATGCTTTCAATACTGCTGCACCTTTGGCGGATGACCCCGCAAGGCGAGATGTTGGAGGCAATATATTGTAAGAGCATTGATAATATCATGCATATATTCGCTATTCAAGAAGACTTAATATACTTTCTATTTAACATAAGCGGTTTAACCTTATCGATCATGCTTCATTCTCTATTGTTGAACCCAGAAATGATATGTTGTTAATATAGCAATAATATTATCTTTGCAGCAGTAAATCCTTAACAACTAAATTGAATGTGGATATCCTTTTTTTTGTTGAACCTAGAAATGCCATATTGTTATAATCACTATAAAACCATTTATTTTTTACACAGTAAAACTGACCTTACTGACATATGCGTTCGTGTGCAAACACGGATTAACAAGTGAAGAAATTAAAACAATAGCACAGTTCATTTCCCGCCTAATCACCCACGCCAGCACTCAATCACAATAGATCTTCACTTCTTTACTTAGCCAGCTACTGTAAAGATCGTGTGTAAAGCTCCAGCGTATTACGGAAGGATTTTACGTTTACAACGAGTGATAACATCATCTACAAGTCTACAAACAACGAAAGATCAAGTTGGGAAGTATTCTTGTGTATATCTGTCGATAAAATAATGGCCTCTATGTTCTGTTCCGTCTGTGGGAAGTCTAAATCAACGACCAACTTACATTCTGTTTGTCTTGCGTGTCGAGGCAATATTGCTTGTGATTGTACCCGTAGATGTCAGGAGTGCCAACAATGGCCCGATGATTTATTTCAAGGTTTAATGACCGGGTCTCGTGCGGGTCCCCTTCCCCCTGGTTTAATGTCAGAGGCTAATATCATGACTCCGCCCTCCCATTTTATCGAAAATGGGACGGCGAAGAAGCCTGCATCGATTGGCAGTACTTGGACGGGCCCTTTACGTTCTTTATTAGATAAAGGTATTGCGCCAAGCACTAGTACTTTTGTTTCTGACTTGTCCACAGGTAAAAAGAAGAAACAGGTAAAAGTATTGGGTTCCGTTCTAGACGAATGTACGGGAGAGTCAGCCGAG
>JAVTVY010036343.1:0-16200 GCA_036873755.1 Hanleya hanleyi
ATCAAATGGGATTTAAATTTGATGTTGATACAAAGATCAAAGACATGTTTAATCCTGTAATAAGTGACAGCAATATACACAAATGTGTACACAACACATACCAAAATATAACACAGAGGTGTTTATGGTATACACAACTCTCATATAGAGAATATATGTCAGTTCAATTGGATGGATCTACATCTCATCAAGATCTTGTTGGCAGTAATTAGAAAGATGCACATATTACTTGTAAACAGTTATTATTACTGAGAAAACTCCTAAATAACATTGAGGAATATATTCTGTGTCAGATTTCAAGTCCATGAATGCAATGTCTGCAAACAGGCAACACTTGTCAAAACACAACATAGAAGAAAAAGGAATAAAATTCAATGACAACATATCTGATGGTCATTTGCTGATCTCTGCTACATTAACAACCATGAAAGATGAGGACAGCTGGAAGTTGCCTAACTTAAACTGTTAACTGTTTGGTGAAAGATTAAAGTGGCAACTTACAGTGAGAAAGGCCTATCTTCCAACAGAGTTGGAGGCATACCTCTGAGTCACACTGTGCGAAATTCCCAGAGTTGATGTGTGTGTGGGGGGGGGGAGGGGGTTGTATGGGGCTTGCTAATATTTGGTGCCTGTAATCCATGTTCCTTGCTACCCACAAGACCTCTGATATGAATATGAAAGAGAATTACAAACTTATAATCCTGGAGATAGTGGAAATGGAATGAAGAGAAAGTATTTGCTATGATGCAAATATGTGACTGACAATAAACACACAATAATGTGAAACCCTCAACAGTCAGATTAACTGTTGACTCAGTTAATCAGATTTTATTTGTCTCATTATAGTTACAAATGCAAAAGGCATTTTGGAAATTCTTTGTGTGTGGAACAAACATCTGAGTTTTTATAGGTGATATAATTAGTATTAATTTCATGTAGTTTTAGACTGATATAAAGTGAATTAATGCATAAATGATTTGAAGCATTGAATATTTGAACTGAGCTCGAGATTTTGAAAAAAAGCATGTAATTGTATCTATGTGAATTTCCTTTCTTCCATTTACATTTTATTGTATCTTGAAAGTTAATTTGCCCATAATTACCAGCTGTGTTAAATGAACCTCGTCATATTTGGCATTGACTATTTGGCCCTAGTACTGACAAATCAGTCATTTTTTGCCTATATTTGCTCCAAAAGGTCTCAATTTTGTCGCAGAAATGGCATAGCAATACAAGAGATGTTACCCAGCATTATCAGTATGATATTTATTTCAACCACATTTAGCAAGAAAAGAAAATTCACAATGCATAAATCCACCTGGCATGTCAATATTTACCTTGTGGGACATTACCAGTGGAAGTCTTGACAGATGTTGACCATGGAAATTTCAAATTACCGCCACTGACAGCTGATTGGTGCTACAGAATGTCATTCAATTTGTAAACAGGGAGCCTTCTCACCCTTCACTGATCATGTCTTCATCCACCATGCTTTTCCCAAAGTGGCCCAAATCAACACCAGGAAGTACAGTTTGAAGACTCATCTGCAAGTTGAAATATCAAATGTATCAGAAATGCTGAAAAATCGCAGCTCATAAAATCCATAAAGATCTGCTCTCAAATTTCTAAACAATGTAGATCGTGGCTACTGACCCGGAAGTGATTAATTGTAGTCTGATGCCTGTCAGGAATGGAACCATTGTTAAAATAAGGAATGCTCTCATCTGAACAAACCATACCCATCCCAAACTATCTTGAGAAGGCACAGATAAAACTATGCGCAAATATAGATTTTACAGCCTATATACCAAGGGTACCCCTTTATATTTCCCCTCGATTTGCCCCATATGCCTTAAGACTGAGGTACAAGTAAAAAGTACAATATCTCACTAACCTGTACATATTTTTCCATCTGGTAAAAAGCACCAAGTCGACAATCCTTCTGCCTATAAAAAGAAGTATAAAGCATTAACTAGATATGTTAAACACTATTTTTAATTATTTTTTTATTATTTTAATTCATTTTTTTATGAAATTATTCAAATTAAAGTTTAAAAATAAAGAAAACTTAAATTCAAAATGTGTCAAAACATAATTTGTTTTCAACCTGCTCATTTAGGCTACATTTGGTAAAAATTTCCTTCATGGCAGTGGTTAACTTCTCCATGTAATCAGTGGGTCATCCCAGTAATCTATCAAATGGGATTTAAATTTGATGTTGATACAAAGATCAAAGACATGTTTAATCCTGTAATAAGTGACAGCAATATACACAAATGTGTACACAACACATACCAAAATATAACACAGAGGTGTTTATGGTATACACAACTCCCATATAGAGAATATATGTCAGTTCAATTGGATGGATCTACATCTCATCAAGATCTTGCTGGCAGTAATTAGAAAGATGCACATATTACTTGTAAACAGTTATTATTACTGAGAAAACTCCTAAATAACATTGAGGAATATATTCTGTGTCAGATTTCAAGTCCATGAATGCAATGTCTGCAAACAGGCAACACTTGTCAAAACACAACATAGAAGAAAAAAAGGAATAAAATTCAATGACAACATATCTGATGGTCATTTGCTGATCTCTGCTACATTAACAACCATGAAAGATGAGGACAGCTGGAAGTAGCCTAACTTAAACTGTTAACTGTTTGGTGAAAGATTAAAGTGGCAGCTTACAGTGAGAAAGGCCTATCTTCCAACAGAGTTGGAGGCATACCTCTGAGTCACACTGTGCGAAATTCCCAGAGTTGATGTGTGTGTGGGGGGGGGGAGGGGGTTGTATGGGGCTTGCTAATATTTGGTGCCTGTAATCCATGTTCCTTGCTACCCACAAGATCTCTGATATGAATATGAAAGAGAATTACAAACTTATAATCCTGGAGATACTGGAAATGGAATGAAGAGAAAGTATTTGCTATGATGCAAATGTGACTGACAATAAACACACAACAATGAGAAACCCTCAACAGTCAGATTAACTGTTGACTCAGTTAATCAGATTTTATTTGTCTCATTAAAGTTACAAATGCAAAAGGCATTTTGGAAATTTTTTGTGTGTGGAACAAACATCTGAGTTTTTACAGGTGATATGATTATTATTAATTTCATGTGGTTTTAGACTGATATAAAGTGAATTAATGCATAAATGATTTGAAGCATTGAAGATTTGAACTGAGGTCGAGATTTTGAAAAAAGCATGTAATTGTATCTATGTGAATTTCCTTTCTTCCATTTACATTTTATTGTATCTTGAAAGTTAATATGCTCATAATTACCAGTTGTGTTAAGCGAACCTCGTCATATTTGGCATTGATTATTTGGCCCTGTACTGACAAATCAGTCATTTTTTGCCTATATTTGCTCCAAAAAGGTCTCAATTTTGTCGCAGAAATGGCATAACAATACAAGAGATGTTACCCAGCATTATCAGTATGATGTTTATTTCAACCACAGTTAGCAAGAAAACAAATAATTTGAATAATTAAAAAATTGATTAAAATTAATTAATTTTTTTTTTTAATTTTATTAATAATTTAATAACATAAATTTGAAACAACCCTCATATTTGTACGTTGTTCATGAGTCAGCCTGGAAGAAATTGGGGTGATCAAGTCAAAACTGTAATTGCCGCCACTGACAGCTGATTGGTGCTACAGAATGTCATTCAATTTGTAAACAGGGAGCCTTCTCACCCTTCACTGATCATGTCTCCATCCACCATGCTTTTTCCAAAGTGGCCCAAATCAACACCAGGAAGTACAGTTTGAAGACTCATCTGCAAGTTGAAATATCAAATGTATCAGAAATGCTGAAAAATCGCAGCTCATAAAATCCATAAAGATCTGCTCTCAAATTTCTAAACAATGTAGATCGTGGCTACTGACCCGGAAGTGATTAATTGTAGTCTGATGCCATAGGCTAGACGGTAGTTGCGTTGGTAAACTATTTAATAGAATCGTTAACTCGCGACTCGTGACATATTTAAGGAAACATAATAATATCAGAAAGGATCAAATAGGCTTTACCAGACAGAAGAGAATAAGCGACCATATGTTTGTTCTCATGACAACAAAAGTAGTATAGAAAACCCCGAAAAGGTCCCCTTTTCCAGGGAGGTAACTCTTGATTCCGACAGGGGGCGCCACCAACTCAAGGTTATAGATTGCATCAGCATTGGCTGTGTGCCAAGTTTTGACCACTATAGGTCTGGCAACCTTTGACCTTGTATTCCTCCGCAGTGATGCGGTCATGTCTGGCGGTGATGCGGTCGCGGAAAAAAGCTTCCGCGGAGAAAAGGTAGTCCCCAGAATTCAAATACGCTGCATGGTCCGATTGGGTCGAGTGAGGTATCAATGTGAAGCATTCGTAAAGGGGCATCCGATGGGCTGGGTGCGGGATTGAAATAGCGTCATTCTGCGCATTCGCGGTGGACCAAGGGTATGGAAATAGACGTTTTGGGGTCCAGGGGAGCCACTAATGGTCCAATTGGGTCATATGAGGTATCAATGTGAAGCATTCGTAAATGGACACCCGATGGGTGGGTGTGGGGTTGGAATATCGGCATTCTGTGCATGCGCAGTAGACCAAGGGTATGGAAATAGACGTTTTGGGATCTAGGAGAGCCACTAATGGTCCAATTGGGTCATATGAGGTATCAATGTGAAGCCTATGTGAGGGGGCATCCGACGGATGGGTGTGGGGTTGGAATATCGGCATTCTGCGCATGCGCGGTGGACCAAGGGTATGGAAATAGACGTTTTGGGGTCTAGGGGAGCCACTAATGGTCCAATTGGGTCATATGAGGTATCAATGTGAAGCATTCGTAAAGGGACACCCGACGGGTGGGTGTGGGGTTGGAATATCGGCATTCTGTGCATGCGCAGTAGACCAAGGGTATGGAAATAGACGTTTTGGGATCTAGGGGAGCCACTATTGGTCCGATTGGGTCGAGTGAGGTATCAATGTGAAACCTATGTGAGGGGGCATCCGATGGGATGGGTGTGGGGTTGAAATATCGGCATTCTGCGCATGCGCAGTAGACCAAGGGTATGGAAATAGACGTTTTCGGGTCTTTGTGGGCCACTAGTGGTCCTATGGAGCCGTATTAGGTATCAATGTGAAGGATACGTGAGGGGACATTCGCCTGGACTACTGTGTCGTTCGTGTTCAACATTCTGCGCATGCGCGAACAGGGAATTGTGGGAAAAGGGTATGGAAATAGACGTTTTGGGATCGAGGGGAGTCCCTAGTGGGCCGATGGGGTCGAGTGAGGTATCAATGTGAAGCTTACGTGAGGGGGCATCCGCCTGGACTAGTAGGTCGACCGCTGTCGCATGCGCAGACAAGGAATTGTGGGAAAAGTGCATTGGAAGGAACGTTTTGGGGTCTAGGTGGGCCACTAATGGTCTGATTGAGTCGAGTGAGGTATCAATGTGATGCATACGTGAGGGCGCATCCCCTGGGTGGATGGGTGTTAGGAATATCGTCATTCAGCGCATGCGCAGGCACGCCGTAGTATGGAAATAGACATTTTGAGGCCGATATGGACCACTATTGGTCCGAATGAGTCTAGGGAAGTGTTATTCTGTAGCTCTCGGGGTGTAGACCACGATTTGAAGGGGTATCCACGTCACCTGTGACGTCACTGGTGATGTCATCAGTGAGAGTAGTAGCGAAAGCGGGAGTTTCGGAGATGCGATGGAGTAGATAACGGCCTAATGAGTGAGTGAGTGAGTGAGTTAGTGAGTGAGTGAAGCGTGCACAACGCCGGTGAGACGTCCCCAACGCCTGTCTTAACGCATGGACGCATTAACGACGGTGATTGAGTGAGTGAGTGAGTGGGATCCGACTGGACTAATGGTTCCTCCGTATAGCATAACACCATGACGCCATGATACAGACATATGAGAGAACAACTACAACAAGAAGGATGAGAGAACAGGAACAACAACAAGTTTTTTCATATAGTTTATTTTCACCTCTATCATAACATACCCACACCGGGGGAGCCGCGTTGGGTAGGTTTACAATTCAAGAAGTCCCTTTTCCAATCAGAGGCCACCATTTGGTCCTGTCATATTCGTTCTTGCCCGTTAGATGTATTCTCGGCTGTCCAATCAGAAGTCGCCGTTTCAGAAAGTTCCATCTTGGCTCGGTGTGACCTAATATGATTCTTACTCATTCATTCATCCGTCTGTACATCTGTTACAAGTATCTCTTTCGAGATAATCGCGGCCATATTTTTCCATACAAGGAAAACACGGCCTTGGTGGCAAGCTCCCACTTCGTCCACTGGAAAATCTCCTCTCTCCTCGTGCAAAGATCACACCCGGCCAAGGGTACACCTTCAAGGCAGGTCAGGCATCGCTGGCGATGGTAGTGGAGATCCCCGGGCTCTACCCTGGTTGAACAGTAACCCACACTGAAGGAATCATCTATCATTTCCATAGTTATGGGTGGGTATCTTTTGGTAACTCTTTTGGGGAGTCGAGCGGGAACCGGCACCTGTTTGTCAATCTTCAACGATTGCTCGTCTGCCTTGGAATTGGCTGGCTTCTCCATTTGGTCGGGTCTGGTACAGGTTTTGAGAATGTACATCTAACATGCGTGTTTCCGTATTTATAGTTAGAGATGGGTAGGTTTAAAATTCAAGTAGACACTTGTCCAATCAGAGGCCGCCATCTGCATCTGTCATACTCGTTCTTGTCCGTTAGATGTATGCTCGGCTGTCCAATCAGAAGTCGCCGTTTCAGAAAGTTCCAGATAGACTGTCAGCAATCTTGGATTCGGTATCAGTCGATGCACTCTCATCAATCTCTGTATCAGCATCTGCCTCAATGGGCTCCTCGGAGTCTGGATGGAAAGTCTTCTGGTGTCGCATCATATCGTAATGTCTGATGAACGTGCGTTCGCACTCAAAGCAAGTATAAGCCATGTCGACGGTTGAACGTCGACTGAGCGTGTTTTAGCAATACACTTGCTTTTATAGACGCCCGTCAACGCTTAGCTTAACGCTTCAACGCCCTGGTGAATTAGCTCAGAAGCTGTAATTTTACTAGACACCAATACATCGAAATGCAGTGACGCCCATCAACGCCCGTTGTTACGCTTTAACGCCCATCTCAACGCCATAACGTCCGTCTCAACGCCCGTCTCCATACCTGTCTCAACGCGTTATGCAATGCCCATCATCACTGGACGATGATGTTGGAGGTTGAAGAAGATAATTTCCCGTCTCCAGCTGGGTCTCCATAAAGGTTTGAAATGCCTCATGCAGGCTCAGCAGATTCTGGGCACGGGTAGTTGTGTTGGTATCCTCATTGGATATTATCTGTTTCTTATGCAGCAGAAGACATACGCGTGTCACCCATTGAATGTCATCTATGAGCGTGGTAAGATGTGAAGGCATGCGTTGATGCTGAATGGTGACTCCACCTTGCGCTGTATCAATAATAGCATCGACATTGGCTTGACGTAGGGCTTCGGCTAGAATATCCTCGTTGTCGGGTTCAAACAAGTTGGACTCTGCAGTGCTCATGGTGAAATGAGGGGACTGGTGCCGTGTGGTCTATTTATAGTGAGACGCTTTTGGTCTTAATGATGCGTTCGAACAAATGTTTCTTTTGTGCTATTGCGGTGACATACGCCGCTTTCCAGTTCATGCCCGAGGTTTTCAACATCGACGCTGTTCTTTCGATTTCCATATGGACTGGGTCCTTGTCCAACAATTTTATACGGGTCACGAGGTCGCCATACTGCTGACGTAAAGCCCGTCGTAGTCTGGGTGCCAAAGTATTATGGGCTAACATTGCGGCTGCCTCTTTCGAATACCCTTTGCGATGAAACTTGTTTCCTGTGGCCCCCAACATCTCGCCCATCTCGGCGTCCATTCTTTCTGTGAACAAATCCTTCCATAGCCTCGAGTTCACATTATGTTCATTCCCTTGTACGGGTTTGGGTTGGTCCTTCACGGTTGGGTAGTATTCGGGGACTAATGGTATGAAGGGGACACGCTGTACGGGAGCGGGTTGCTGCTGCTGCTCTGCCAGATGTGGACTCGGTGAATAGTGTAGGGGCTGTGGTGATGCCTCACCGGGTAACAGGTGGGTCGTCAGCCGACGATCTTCCGGGTATGGGCTTTTGAATCTACGAACAGGTAGCCGTACGGACGACTTGTCGCTCATTGGAACGCCTGCATGAAATGGTCGATGTTCTTCGGATAAATTCGACTACCAAACACACGGATTTGTGCTCTGTCGATGGGGTTGGATAACAACACAAAGTATTGGCAGTTCAAGGCAATATCTCTGGACGCCTTCCCTTGAGGAAAGAGATTCTGAGTCAAATAGATGACGGACAGATTGCGATGATGGTACCCTTTGGTGAATAGGTCGGCGATTTTCGAATTGTCCTTGGCCACACTCATCAGATCATCGAGCACTACCACGTTGGTCTGCTCGGAATCGAAGTAATAGGGTTCGTCTATGTCGTGAGGAATTCCTGGGACAAAGTTCACATTCTGTAACCTTGTAGTTTCGTAGGCTGGCTGCCATTGGCTATAACACCAAACAACACGTGTCGGAGCTCGGGTTGCCACACCTTCCTCTAAGAACTTCATCACCCAGGACGTCTTTCCACACCCCGTGGGGCCGCTCACCGTCATCGTATAGGGATGTTCTACGCCACTTGGTGGACCTATAGCGGGACTTGGTGATGTATCTTGTCTATGCGTTAGACGGATATGTCTGAGCATATTGTCGCGACGAGAGAGTGTCTTTTGACAGAACGGAGATGTACTCAATATGGTACCCAGTCAAAGGATGGATACAGACTGAGGCTAATGGTGTACAAACGACCTTATATGACCACTCACTCACTCACTCACTCACTCATTCACTCCCTCGTTCACTCACTCACTCCCTCGCTCACCCACTCACGGATCTCAAAATGCCTGCTTTCTATACTACGGCCAGACTGCGCATGCGCAAAATGATGAAAACGGAGAAGCCATTAGTCCAGTCGGATCCCACTCACTCACTCACTCACTCACTCCCTCATTCACTCACTCACTCACTGTCGTTAATGCGTCCATGCGTTAAGACGGGCGTTGGGGACGCCTCACCGGCGTTGTGCACGCTTCACTCACTCACTCACTCACTCACCTCCGAAACTCCCGCTTTCGCTCCTACTCTCACTGATGACGTCACCAGTGACGTCACAGGTGACGTGGACATCCCTTCAAGTCGTGGTCTACAACCCGAGAGCTACAAAATAACACTTCCCTAGACTCATTCGGACCAATAGTGGTCCATATCGGCCTCAAAATGCCTATTTCCATACTACGGCCTGCCTGTGCATGCGCAGAATGACGATATTCCTAACACCCATTCACCCAGGGGATGCGCCCTCACGTATGCATCACATTGATACCTCATTCGACTCAATCAGACCATTAGTAGCCCATCTAGACCCCAAAACATTCCTTCCAATGCACTTTTCCCACAATTTCCTGTCTGCGCATGCGCAGAATGTCGACAACGGTCGACATACTAGCCCAGGCAGATGCCCCCTCACGTGGGCTTCACATTGATACCTCACTCGACCCCATCGGCCCACTAGGGACTCCCCTCGATCCCAAAACGTCTATTTCCATACCCTTTTCCTACAATTCCCCGTTCGCGCATGCGCAGAATGTTGAACACGGACGACACAACAAGTCGTGGTCTACACCCCGAGAGCTACAAAATAACACTTCCCTAGACTCATTCGGAACCAATAGTGGTCCATATCGGCCACAAAATGTCTATTTTCATACTACGGCCTGGCTGCGCATGCGCAGAATGACTATATTCCTAACACCCAGCCACCCAGGGGATGCGCCCTCACGTATGCGTCACATTGATACCTCACTCGACTCAATCAGACCATTAGTGGCCCACCTAGACCCCAAAACGTTCCTTCCAATGCACTCAATGCGCAGAATGTCGACAACATTCGACATACTAGTCCAGGCGGATGCCCCCTCACGTAGGCTTCACATTGATACCTCACTCGACACCATCGTCCCACTAGGGTCTCCCCTCGATCCCAAAACGTCTATTTCCATACCCTTTTCCCACAATTCCCTGTTCGCGCATGCGCAGATTGTTGAACACGAAGGTCACACTAGTTCAGGCGAATGCCCCCTCACGTATCCTTCACATTGATACCTCATACGACTCGATAGGACCACTAGTGGCCCACCCAGACCCCAAAACGTCTATTTCTATACCCTTTTCCCACAATTTCCTGTCTGCGCATGCGCAGAATGTTGACAACGGCCGAGACACTAGTCCAGGCGGATGCCCCCTCACATAGGATTCACATTGATACCTCATACGGCTCCATAGGACCACTAGTGGCCCACAAAGACCCGAAAACGTCTACTTCCATACCCTTGGTCCGCCGCGCATGCGCAGAATGACGCTATTTCAACCCCGCACCCAGCCCATCGGTTGCCCCTGTACGAATGCCTCACATTGATACCTCACTCGACCCAATCGGACCATGCAGCGTATTTGAATTCTGGGGACTACTTTTTCTCCGGATGCCCCTTTACGAATGCTTCACATTGTTACCGCATATGACCCAATTGGACCATTAGTGGCTCCCCTAGACCCCAAAACGTCTATTTCCATACCCTTGGTCCACCGCGCATGCGCAGAATGCCGATATTTCAACCCCACACCCATCCCATCGGATGCCCCCTCACATAGGTCTCACATTGATACCTCACTCGACCCAATCGGACCAATAGTGGCTCCCCTAGATCCCAAAACGTCTATTTCCATACCCTTGGTCTACCGCGCATGCGGAGAATGCCGATATTCCAACCCCACACCCATCCGTCGGATGCCCCCTCACATAGGCTTCACATTGATACCCCATATGACCCAATTGGACCATTAGTGGCTCCCCTAGATCCCAAAACGTCTATTTCCATATCCTTGGTCTACTGCGCATGCGCAGAATGCCGATATTCCAACCCCACACCCACCCGTCGGATGCCCCTTCACGAATGCTTCACATTGATACCTCATATGACCCAATTGGACCATTAGTGGCTTCCCTAGACCCCGAAACGTCTATTTCCATACCCTTGGTCCACCGCGCATGCGCAGAATGACACTATTTCAACCCCGCGCCCAGCCCATCGGATGCCCCTTTACGAATGCTTCACATTATACCTCACTCGACCCAATCGGACCATGCAGCGTATTTGAATTCTGGGGACTACTTTTTCTCCGAATGCCCCTTTACGAATGCTTCACATTGATACATCATATGACCCAATTGGACCATTAGTGGCTTCCCTAGACCCCAAAACGTCTATTTCCATACCCTTGGTCCACCGCGCATGCCGATATTTCAACCCCACACCCATCCCATCGGATGCCCCCTCACATAGGCTTCACATTGATACCTCATATGACCCAATCGGACCAATAGTGGCTCCCCTAGATCCCAAAACGTCTATTTCCATACCCTTGGTCTACCGCGCATGCGCAGAATGCCCATATTCCAACCCCACCCCCACCCGTCGGATGCCCCTTTACGAATGCTTCACATTGATACCTCATATGACCCAATTGGACCATTAGTGGCTCCCCTGGACCCCAAAACGTCTATTTCCATACCCTTGGTCTACTGCGCATGCGCAGAATGCCGATATTCCAACTCCACACCCACCCGTCGGATGCCCCTTACATTGATACCTCACTCGACCCAATCGGACCATGCAGCGTATTTGAATTCTGGGGACTACTTTTTCTCCGCGGAAGCTTTTTTCTGCGAACGCATCACCGCCAGACATGACCGCATCACCGCGTAGGAATACAAGGTCAAAGGTTGCCAGACCTATAGTGGTCAAAACTTGGCACACAGCCAATGCTGATGCAATCTATAACCTTGAGCTGGTGGCGCCCCCTGTCGGAATCAAGAGTTACCTCCCTAGAAAAGGGGACCTTTTCGGGGTTTTCTATACTACTAACAAACACTCATAAGAACTCTTCCCCATTATATGCCTGCTTTGTCGATTCAAGAAAAGGTTTTTGATATCGTGTGGCACGCAGGGCTATTCTATAAAATGCAACTATCATTGATCGGGGAGCTCTTTTATAAAATTAAACCTTAATTCTCTCTCTCTCCCTCTCTCTTTATAAAATTGCAAAAAATATGTATCGAAAATATTCAATGTATACGTCTCAACCAAAAATTGACCGAGAAGGTAAATTTGGATATAGGAATCTGGCAAGGTGATAGCGTTAGTCCAAATTTGTTCAAAATATTCATTAATGAGCTGTCTTAACAATATATATATTGCAGTTCAATGATCGTGGATATGTCTGTAATGATAATTTTTATTATGAGATATTATATAAGAAAACTTGCTGCCGAAAAAAAACTAAGAACACATAGACTATTTTAAAAAAATATGTATAATAAATGAGCAGAGAAATAAGAGAGTAGGTGATATTGAAGTAGGTGGATGGATGGATGGATGTACTTGGGCACTCCATCGCACCGCGATGGGCACAGGTCGTGCGAACACGCCGTGCAACCCGTTTCCCCCAACCCGCCCTACACATGATCCCTATTAACAGTGTCACAAAGACACTGTTTAATCCCCACATTCCTATTACACAATATACCTTCTCTTAATTCCCATAACTACAGAAGTGTCACATAATATTTCCATCTGTCAAGATATTTCCATTCTCTCTTCTCGGACCGATTCGGAGAACTTTGATTAATTATCACCATGGACACTCATAATTAAATCTCCCAATAGCCACTCATCCTCCCCATTCACTCAGCATTTAATATATCACCCATCGAATTTCTCTCCAACCCACTTTCTTTAACAATTGTTCCTGCCCCCAACACCCTAGTAATCATCATCCTTGTGTCCTAAATTTTCAAGTATCCTATTGCTCCCCGTCCTCTCCAGCTTTCCACTGTTGAGCCGTTTCACAAAGTAATCCTTCACATTGCACCCAGTGTAAAGTCTTGTCACATTAACATTCTACAGCAGTTCTGCCTCCCCCAACCCCTCAATATCCGCTCTAATGGTCCACACATCCTGCACAAAGTTGGATACGATACGACTCTCTGTCTTATCCAAAGTATTACCACCAAGCCCTAACAAGTCTGATAAGGCTAGGTCTTCATCATCCCTACTTATCATTCCCCATCTAATTTCCTTATGTGAAGCTATCAACTGACCCCTCAGCTCGTCCCTCCATGCCCTGTATCTTTCACAATATAACAAGACATGTTTCATATCTTCCATCACCCCACATCTTTTACACCTTTTCTCTTCCAGACTTCGTTTCATCCTATTCCTTGTGGCCAACGACCCTGGCTTAGCCTTCGCCAGCCAAGAAAAAATCACTCGCCCAGTCTACATATCTCTCTTTCCATGGACCCTCTTTCTTCTTGTATATAAACAAGGATGACTTAGATTCCATCCCACTTTAACAGAAACCATTTTTTCCATCTTCTCTCACTGTTTCCGGTTTCAATTAGTTTAACATCATAGTTTGAACCACCCAGTCTGTTTCTCTGGTTTGAGACCTTCCTCCCAAGCAGTTTTTGCCCATCTAGCCCCCTCCATTCTAACAAGACGCCCATAGTAGTTTAACTTCAATATTCCTACTTTGTCAGCCATTCTGCTCCAACCAAGTTCTCCATCATAGCTACTATTGCAGTCATACGGTTCACCCCTAGTATCCATCTCCCTGCCTGTAGTTCCACCAAATCCAATACTGTAGATACACTAAAAAGACAAGAAAGACGGAGTCTATAGTGCTATTCTGCTATTGAGAATAAGATACACTTTCTGACTGGCTGTCAAAAATACATAAATCTGATATTTAATCACCTATACGTTCGATTCAGCAAAAGTAGGTAAATTATCGCATAGGGGAGATGGGGGTCGCTGCGAAAACAACTCGTATGCAGCTGTAATCATCAGCATTGGAAACATTAATGAAAGCGAGGAGTTGAATAGCTCCCAGAAAATAACCGGTAAAAAGCACCAGGATGATAATTTATACCGTAGCCAGACATGGGATAAAAATCAATAAAACACACAATAGAACCATTTATGCATTTATCGATAGTGTGATAGGACTGAAAAGTTGGTATTTCAGATTCAATGGTTGGAGGGGGCAAAGTGTTCCAGAGGTTAAATTTATGCCTCTGAAATCCCCCAAGATATACTCTCCGTCACTTTACACAAAATGGAAACATTTAAATGGCAAATAAATGAACCGACACCCCGATTTCGCGCTCCCACTCCCTCCTGGAATAGGTCTGAAAAGGCTCAGTGTATCTGTTATACCGTTAATATTTTCTAAATAAAGCAGGGTGTCCCCCTATTTTATTCGCGTATAAATATTCAACAAGATCTATATGTGGTTAGTATTCTTCAAAATCCAAAGTCTCCCCACCATGTATTCAGTGTTGTGGCTTAAAAAAATACTGAAATTAGAATGAACATTCAACCTCTGAAAATGAACATCCTCTGCTGCCTTAATGAAGGTCAACGAGCGGCAGTTACTAACGGCATGTGTATCCACCAACCGGGCGTAAAATTGATGGGAACAGTTGTGGCTACATAATTAGGCCAGCTAGGGTCTAATAATACCCGTTCGTCATACTTGGGTGGATTTCATAATGTCTTCCATGATTCGTCTTTAGTATATAGTAGGCTAAATGGCCTGACATTGCCATAGAGTAATACAGACCTGCATATGTAGGATATAGAGAATTCATTCTTGTCTCATTTTTGGCCTATGCTAAGTTGATCATATACAAGCTGGTACATGTGGGTCAGCTCAACCTGGGACTGTTAACCAGAATATACGACTGTGTGATCTTTGTTAACATGGATGTGGTTACAGCGGGTTTGCTTCTCACGTTAGTCGTTATTTTTTTAGTTTTCTTCAAATTTCGAAATGGGAAATCAAAGTACAGATTACCTCCTGGTCCGCCAGGTAAACCCCTGGTCGGGAATTTGTTTGACGTTGATCCAGAAAGGGTCCAGGAAAGTTTTTCGGATCTCGGCAAGGATTTCGGAGAAGTGTTCAGTCTAAAGTTTGGCAGTGAGAGCGTTGTTGTTGTCCAGAGCATAAAGGCCTACCGCGAGTTACATGTCCAGGATGATACGGCGGGAAAGGTTTCTGGTAGACCGATCAAATTCACGACAAAGTATGTCTCTGAGGGAATGGACATCGTTCTACCCACATACAGTGCTGGGTTTCAAAAGCGGAGGAACGTTTGTAGCGCGGCTATCAAATCTTTTGAAGAGAGCAAAGAGAAACAAATGCTGGAGGAACTCAGCCATGTTGTTGAATTGCTGACCAGGAAAATCGGAGAACCTCAAGAATTAGACAAACCCATCCTGATGTTTATGACTAACCTCTGTTTATTTGCGGTGAGTGATATTATGGGATTCTATAACACTTGTTGCTAAACCGTGCATTTATCTGGAACGTTTTAGCACGGTTTACATGAAATGAACACGTGTCAAGCGCAGGTGTTCATTTGATAGATTCTATTTGCCAACACGGGAATAAATCGAATAAATCGAATAAACACACGAATAAACACACACAAGACGAAATTTCTATCTGAAGTTTCACTGTTGTTTCCATAGTGAAATTGATTAACAAAGCGACATAAATGGACCTATATCCACGTATATTACACACAGCCCGACGCAACCGACAGAATCACTCCCCATTTGAGAGAACACATAAACTCGCCCACTGATATTGACACGATGTCAACCGTGACGGGATCATCGTACACATGCCAATATCAGTGGACGAGTTTTTTTAACAAAGAGAAGAAGGATGTCAAAGTTTACCATATTTTTTCAATGTTGATAATCAATTTGAGTAATGCAATAGAATAGTTGTTTCTTTGTTTCTCTCTCTCTCTGTCTAATTAATGATGTGAAACAAGAGCCTAACTGGCAATATGGGTCACGTCATTCAAAACTATAATCAATGAGTCTTTCGGGTTTTAGAGATTTACTGATTAACCATCCACGAACAATAAATGTGGTTTTAAATGATTTCCTGAATTTATTATTTCCAGTGGCCTTGATCTTTGATATTTCGACCTCAATAT
>JAVTVY010036344.1:0-15833 GCA_036873755.1 Hanleya hanleyi
CCCTGACTTCGCGCTTAGCATCTTGGCTTCGCCACTTCGCATCCTGCCTTCGCCACCTCGCATCCTGACTTCGCGCTTCGAATCCTGACTTAACGCTTCGCATACTAGCTTCGCCACTTCGCATCCTGCCTTCGCCACTTCGCATCCTGACTTCGCGCGTCGCATCCTACCTTCGTCTTTCGCATCCAGACTTCGCATCCTGCCTTCGTGTGTCGGTCCGTAATCATTAACACAATACAACGATGTCCCTTCTCGGCCATCATATAAAATACATTACATTATCTATTTCCGAGAAAACGGGCAAAACGCATCTCCGGCAAACTAAGACCGGGAGTTTCTGGGGCGTATACGGGCCCTGGCCCCTCGCCTGTTGCTCTATGAGAATTCGCCTATTTTAACTTTGTGTTAATAAATCGTATTCGTATCGTACTTTTTTCTAATGTTCCAATATGAAATACAACTAGAAAGTCAAGTAGATTCAGGCATGATATGTGAGTTTTTGACTGCGGCGATCTACATGTAGGATCCGGAGCTTCCCTGGCCTATGCGGCCCCTGGACCCTCGCCGGTTGGGCTATCATAGTCGAACCCCTATGAATTTTTGCTAAATCCGCTCTTGAAGATGCGTGTTTTATGTTCATGTATCTAATTGTCTAAGTATGATAAACGTTAAAATATCAGTCCCCACCCCTGCCCAAAGCCAACATATGATAACAAGTGGAACATAGGTGACCATTGCCAACTAACATAATATACCTCGAAATAATTCCATAATAATTACGGGTGCTTATATCTTTTTATCTACATGAGCGTCTCGAAGCTAGACCTATACGTTGAACTTTGAGCAAAATACCGGCCCGAATATTTGCATATAGTGTAATAAAGTGAACCGTGGGCTACAGCTAATCCGCTAAACTGATATGCTTGTACAACGAGAAGAAAGACTGGCGCAGTCTGCTAGATGATTACCAGATCACAAAGGCAGTAAAAGACAGACATATATTAACATTGAATGCGACAAGCGAATTCTTGTGGTTACAAATGTGCGTGACTTTTGATCGCAGCTCAAGAAAAACACTCGCGTGATTATTAATATGATAGATCAGGCTGAGATGTTCAAATCGGTCTGTTTGCTTATATCGTCGGGTACTTCATTCACCACCCGGTACTGTAAACTTGAAGTTAAATCAGCACGTTTTCTACCAGTTTGTTTTCTTATACGGTGCACTACCCGGTACTTTTTATATCCTCTGTTGCTCTCTCCTGTGATGTCTCAGATTTGTCTGATTTGGAATCATCCTGCCTAGCTTCCCTGGTCGGTCTCCCCCGATATACTGTTAGAAAATTATAGAACTGGCTGTGATCTTTTCGTTCTTACCGTGATAGAGATATTATACGCCGTTTTCTGTTACCGTCTGATACGCTTTCGCATTTATTTTACCACATTTCATCTGTTTTCGGCTTTTTTAGCCCACCTGTTCTGTTCAAATCGCTTTTCGTCCGTGGTCCATCGTCCGTCCCTCGTCGGGGCGTCCGTCCGTCGTCCGTCGTCCGTCCGTAAACAATTCTTGTCATCACGATTTCTCAGGAACTACTGCATGGATCTTTCTGAAATTTGGTGCACCGGTTCCCCTTGGGGATTAGTTGTGCTGATATCTTTTCTGGTCCGATTCGAAAATCCAATATGGTCACAAGGCGGCCATCTTGGATTTCCCCATGAAACATTGTTATCGCGATTGCTCAGGAACTACTGCATGGATCTTTATCAAATTTGGTACACATGTTCCCCTTGCGGTCTAGTTGTACAAGATACCTTTTCTGGTCCGATCCGAAAATCCAATATGGCTACAAGGCGACCATCTTGGATTTCCTCATGACACCTTTTGATCGCGATTTCTCAGGAACTACAGTAGGGATCTTTCCCAGTTTCGGTACACAGCTTCCCCTTGGGATGTAGTTGTGCAAGATACCTTTTCTGGTCTGATTCGAAAATCCAATATGGCCACAAGGCGGCCATCTTGGATTTCTCTATGAAACCTTGTTATCGCGATTTCTCAGGAACTACTGCATGGATCTTTCTCAAATTTGGTATACAGGTTCCCCTTGGGGTCTAGTTGTGCAAGATGCCTTTTCTTTTCCGACTCAAAAATCCAATATGGCCACCAGGCAGCCATCTTGGATTTCTCTATGAAACCTTGTTATCGCGATTTCTCCGGAAATACTGCATGGATCCTTGTCAAATTTGATACACAGGTTCCCCATGTGGTCCACTTGTGCAAGATACCTTTTCTGGTCCGATTCGAAAATCCAATATGGCCACCAGGCGGCCATCTTGGATTTCTCTATGAAACCTTGTTATCGCGATTTCTCAGGAACTACTGCATGGATCTTTCTCAAATTTGGTATACAGGTTCCCCTTGGGGTCTAGTTGTGCAAGATGCCTTTTCTTTTCCGACTCAAAAATCCAATATGGCCATCAGGCAGCCATCTTGGATTTCCCTATGAAACCTTGTTATCGCGATTTCTCCGGAAATACTGCATGGATCTTTGTCAAATTTGGTACACAGGTTCCCCATGTGGTCCACTTGTGCAAGATACCTTTTCTGGTCCGATTCGAAAATCCAATATGGCCACCAGGCGGCCATCTTGGATTTCCCCATGAAACTTTGCTATTGTCATTTCTCAGGAAGTGCTGCATGGATCTTTCTCAAATTTGGTACACAGGTTCCCCTTAGGGTCTAGTTGTGCAATACTCCTTTTCTGGTTCGATTCCAAAATCCAATATGTCCATCAGGCAGCCATCTTGGATTTCCCCATGAAGCTTTGTTATTACGATTTCGCAGGAACTACTGAATGGATCTTTGTCAAATTTGGTACACAGGTTCCCCTTGGGGTCTAGTTGTGCAAGCTATCTTTTCTGGTCCGATTTGAAAATCCAATATGGCCAACAGGCGGCCATCTTGGATCTTCCCATGCAACTTTGTTATCGTGATTTCTCAGGATATACTGCATGGATCTTTCTCAAATTTGGTACATAGGCTCCCCTTGGGGTCTAGTTGTGCAAAATACCTTTTTCGGTCCGATTCGAAAATCTAATATGGCCACCAGGCGCCCATCTTGGATTTCCCATGAAACTTTATCGTGATTTCTTAAGAAGTACTGCATGGATCTTCTGCAAATTTGGTACACAGATACCCCTTGTGGTCCAGTTGTGCAACATACCTTTTCTTTGGTCCGATTCGAAAATCCATGTTCATGTTTTACCTGTGGATCCATTACCTTATGGTACACCGCCTGGTACTTTTTACATCGTCCAGTACTCCCTACAATGATCCTTAGGTTTTCTAGTACTTTTTGAACCGCCCGATAACCGCGCGACTTCATCTAAATATTATTGTATAGTGCCCGTTTAAGTTGAGGTTTACAAGAATACATCGAGGTATTCCATTCGCCTGATCCGCATGACTGACCAATGTTCTCCGGATGAGATTTATCGTTACGACAGATATGATACACAAAGGCAGAAAAATCACGCCAATGAAATAACAATATATATCTTAAAATTTATTATGCGAAATTAAGCATATTTTATTGTACATACTAGTATATACAACACTTATTCTGTTGTATTTCTGAGGGGCTGGAGGAAATGAAGCTGTAAATGAAGAGCTGGATGACGTCATGATGACATCACATCCTGTGACGTCACATCCGTGTCAAATGTCACTTTCGGGGATGACGTCACTTTTGGTCACATGTGTTCAACATGTAGCAATCCATGCATCAATAAATAAATAAATATAAATCCATGATTTGGTAGATACCACTGTAAACCAAGACTAGGGCCGTTTGCTCCTGCATTATGGTTTCGGTCCATGTACCACACAGTGTGAAGGTTTAGGTATTAGCTGAACACAGTATATGTTACTAACTTTGTGCCATCACATAGTTTCCTTCCAGTGTCATTGCAGTTCTTGGCTTAACACTTCTCTGCCAGCAGATATGTGTTGCCATACTACATGTGAAAATCTCCAACCTTCCTTCTTGTCACTTGCTAGTTTCATGTGTTCTCAACATGTAGCAATCCATGCACCCTTTCCATCATCTGTGAAAGTTCATGCATAATTTGAAACTTTTGTTTCAGTCCTTTCAGGTACCATACATCAAACATCAAGTCATCTGGTAATTCTATCACCCTGCCATGGCCAAGGCTCTTGGGTGTGACACCAGGAATGCTCTCTGTGCTGCATCTAGTGTTATCTTTCTTGTAACATCTAGTGATCAGCATTACGAGAGATATGCAGTTTCCTCAAAGTATTGCAGTGCCTAATACATCTCATCAACCTGAATCAGATTACCACTAGTACTGGGATCTGACAGATGCACGTTGTGCAGTCTTACCAGGAGTGATTATAGGCTAACAAATTCAATCAAATTGTTCTGCAACTTCCACGTCCACTATTCTCAGCTGAGCAATATTATATATATTCAGGAACTGCTTCATTATCTCAGAGGATTTCATCATCTCTGGAATTAAAATTTGTACCTTCAAATTCAATACCTCAGTATTTTCCTCAAAAATATCCATTCCATTCATCTTCCATTTACATTTCTCAGAGCATCATCAGCTGAATACCAATGTTGTTTCCTACGCTCAGGTGGAAAACAAGGTAATTCACCCATCTTTAGCCAACGGTATACAGTACTCAAGATTTCAAATATGTCCAGGTGACGGGAGGAAATCCTCTTCAATGCAGGCTCATTTTACATCATAGTAGATTCATACAATTAACAAGTCTTCAGTAATATCTCCATGTACAGTTTTCAACAAGTAATACGAAGGAAAAGTCCAACATAATCATCAAAGGGTATAAAATCATCTGTTGTGGTGACTAAACAATATTCACATCTGTCACACAATGGAGATACCTGAAATTCGTCCAATGCAATCAGCAACTGCAAACTTCATTGGTTCTCTACCCTTGATTTCACATCCATCAAGTTGTTGGTTCACGACCAGTAGAGATATGTCCAATTCTGTCATCCTCCCCAGATGCCTCCGGAATTGTTCCTATAAAGTCATTTCCCAACTGTTGTTCTCGTTTATTTTTATCTTCAAGTTCCAGCCATGGTGAATTCTGGCCAGCTTCATGTTTCGATTCAATATGATCATCATAAACTTGTGTATTTTCAGATTTTGCATCAGCAACCACAATATCGTTGTCTTTAAGGTGCCCCCACCCCAGATATGATTTTGATTTTGCAACTTCCTGTATAGGTGGTTTCCTGATCTGTGGTGTTAAGTGTATGGCATCAGAGTGCTGTCTCGGGTCATTTGTGTTTTTATTTGACAACACCAAAAGCGCATCACTCGCCTTCGCCAAACATTCAGCCTCATCAGTCAAGCTCAATCTTTTATTTTCAACACAGCTTATTTTCTCTGAAATAAGACAGATCTGCTTCTGTATTTGTATCTGTAGTTCTGTAACTTGCTTCTGAAGTTTAGACATCTGTCGGATTGTTTCACTCAATATGTTTCCCAGCATTTTCTCAAAAGAAAGTTTAAGCTGATTTATTTCATCCCGAATAGAGATCTGATAATCAGTCATCTGATTCATCCATTGTCCAATCAAATCCATAATTTCATTCAAAACAGCTTCTTTTATTCTAGTTTCACTATCAGGATCATTGATCATGCCAATATTTTCCAGTTGAGGGCCAAAGGCTGTATCACCACGATCTTCAGGGATTTCACCACCCAAGTCTCCTGACTTGAATGCTGCAGTATTTGAATCATCCATTTTCAAGTATGGAGAATAAATCTCTGTTAGAGTCTCGTGTGTTCAACCTGATATCACTGTCTTGGTAATAATTTTATATCCGGTATTGTTGCACCAAATGTATACTGGTACTGTCTCAAATGTAACACTACTGCAGTCTCTAGTATTAGTATCCCACCGCTGCCACCAAATGTAACAGTCTACCCCATGCACCCAGTGTATCTCACTAGTGCTGCAATTATACTCTTCGGAGGCGGTATAATTCGGGTGAGGTAGAATATCACATCAGAGTTAGGTACTCTGTAAACCATCAACCGGATTCGTACCAGACAGTGATAAACATGCAAAACACAGACTCATAGAAAACAGAGATTGTATTCAGGTTAAAATACAACAGGAACGATTTTATTCTCCATACAGATGAATAGATATACAGTAAAACGGATGTATGACTTTGTTAATATTGTCACTTTGCGTCTTCTCACTGTATCAATGGTCCAGGGTAGTCCCTTCATCTCATCCCAGAATTGTCAGTTATAGCACCACCGGATCTGGTGTAATGATGAGTTGTGCCTGAGAGTGTGGGAATTACCACCGAATCTGGTGGTGATAGGTCAACTGGTCAAAGTAAAGTTCTCAACCACCGTACTCGGTGGGGAAAATACTAGCCAGATGTAACCTACCACCGGATCTGGTGTAATGGTGAGTTATAACTGTGAGTATATCATTTACCACCGAATCTGGTGGTGATCGGTCAACTGGTCGAAGTAAAGTTCTCAACCACTGTACTCGGTGGGGAAAATACTAGCCAGATGTGTTCTACCACCGGATCTGGTGTAAAGGTGAGTTTTCCTTGTATGTGTGTGAATTACCACCGAATCTGGTGGTGATAGGTCAACTGGTTGAAGTAAAGTTCTCAACCACCGTACTCGGTGGGGAAAATACTAGCCAGATGTGTCCTACCACCGGATCTGGTGTAAAGGTGAGTTTTTCTTGTATGTGTGTGAATTACCATCGAATCTGGTGGTGATAGGTCAACTGGTCGAAGTAAAGTTCTCAACCACCGTACTCGGTGGGGAAAATACTAGCCAGATGTAACCTACCACCGGATCTGGTGTAAAGGTGAGTTTTCCTTGTATGTGTGTGAATTACCACCGAATCTGGTGGTGATAGGTCAACTGGTCGAAGTAAAGTTCTCAACCACCCTACTCGGTGGGGAAAATACTAGCCAGATGTAACCTACCACCGGATCTGGTGTAGTCCAAGCCTTGTGTGGTGAAATCCCTCTTAGAGTCCTCTAATTTCCAGGTTCCAAAATAAAAGTAATTCAATTATATGTTCTTCTCCATCTGAGGTCGTCCCGTCATCAGAAATCGGCATCTGAACAAAAGCCTTGACCGGACGATGTTGTGTAAACAATGAACAGTTGTTGGTATCGGCTCGGTGGCGGGTAGTACAACTACTGTTCAGTTACATCAATCATCGCCGGTGGCATTTATTATTCAATAAGATCGGTCATCTCCCCCATCTCTCATCGAAGTGGAAAATATATGGAACAACTTCTTCCATGGGCATCATTTTAGGAAATGAGCCCGCGAGCCTTGGTTTGACTCGGTATTTATAGCTTGCTGGCGTGACCTTCGACCGCCGAACATCAGCCAATCAAATGCATATTCGTCGTCGCTCCTCCAAAAGCGCACGTGCTAGCTTGACAACTCGCTTTCAGCTGGGCGAGATGGCGAAATCTTCGACGGAAAGTTGTGCAACTTTCGAGCAATAAAATAGATAATTTCCATGGAGGTATGAACGATCCGTCATCAAGGCATTTCCTTCAACACCCAGAGAGGTTTGCTGCGTAAGATTTATACAAAATTGCAGGCTCGGGAGGTAAATATTCACCACCACGTAACAAACCAATTTACAACAACAACAACAAGTGTCAACTCAACGACGAAAACCTTCAATCACACAAATTGATGTACAATGGCAGTCTTCAATCCAATTACAATAATCTGCTTATTGTTTAATGAATGTCAAAAAAATACGGGTGTAGCCCGTTACATTGCCCCCACCTCCATAAAATTTGGTCTCCAAATTCAGCTTTGGCAAAAACATTCATTAAATCGATGACAATCAATTGCTCAATTTCTCCGCAGGATTCTCCATCCTATAGTATAGCATGTGGCTAAATGTGGATTCCATTACCAAATTTAGTTCATGTATGCAGAGATCATAGCGTTATACCTCATTGTATAAGCAATACTGAATTCACGGATTTGACAATACATTGGACCAGAGTAATGCACTGTGTGTCATTTTCTGTTCTTCTTCATCTGCTAAGGTCTGATATTGAAAAGCATGTCACTGAGATACAAACTCAAACACAAGATCAAATTGATGATATTTCTGGAAAAGTAAACTTTATGTGGAACTCATCTGGCGAGGCTGGACGCTTGACGGAGACGAATGACGAACAGCCTAAACCTGCAAATAAAAATAAAGATGACCAGAGACCGATCTTTATTTGTACAGAATCTACTCCACAGTTGAATAAACAATCTGTACTGGTTGAAAAATCCCAATCAGACCCTGGGTGGGGGCACCTTAAAGATGTTGATCCTTTGATTGAAGAGGCGAAGTCTGAAAATATGCAGCTTCATGAGGCCAGTATGAAGCCAAAACATGGAACTGATCAGAATTCACCTTGGAGGGGACCTGTAGGGGGAAAGAAACAAACTGAACAATCTGAGTATGATTTTGCAGTAAATAGTCCACCGAGACATGATGGGAGTGATGGGATTGGGCATACATATGCTGGTGGTGGAATGAAAATTGGGAATGGAAATGGAGATGAAATAAGGAGCAGTCACTCGGTAAAAGCCGGTGATCGCATAGGACAAATTCATTCCTGTGAAAGTTTTTCATATAATGGGGCCCCTAGAATGAGACCTCAGGTGTATGATGGCCAGGACGATTTTGAGGAATACCTTAATCAGTTTGAAATATTAGCAGACATAAATGGGTGGACATATTCAAGCAAGGCCCTATATCTTGCCGGTAGTTTGAAGGGAGCTGCTAGAGCCGTTCTTAGCGAATTGCCTGCTAGTCAGATGAGAAATTTTGGATGTTTGGTGAAAGCCTTGAACTCTAGATTTGGTTCTGTTAACAGAGCTGAAATATTCAGAGCAAGGCTCCAAACTAGAACAAGAGGTCGGGATGAATCTATTCCACAGCTAGCCCAGTCTATCAGGAAGCTGACTCGGCAGGCCTACCCAGATGCTCCAGTTGATTTGATCGATATCCTGGCTATCGATCATTTCATTGATGCTATTCATGATGTAGACATGAGACTTCGATTACGGGAAGCTCAGTTGAAAACTATGTCAGATGCAGAAGTTTTGGCTGTGCGCTTAGAAACGCATAAGTTGGCAGATCGTCAACGTGGCCGCCATGTGCGTGCAGCAGAAATGCATAAAAGGGATGATGAGGGCCCAAAATCGTCAAATCAAGGTGTGAATACACCATCCATAGTGAATGAGTTTGGAAGTTTTAAGAAGGAGGTCTTAGAATCTTTAGGAGAGCTGAAGGGGGTGGTAAAAGGAATGCAAACTCGGGAGAAGCAACTCAATAAACCACATAGCACCGGTGGTAATGGGGACAACAGGCCACCCCAGAATGGGAGATGGAATGGTAGAGATGACCGGAATAACCATGCCGGTTACAACAATCACTCCAGTTATAACAGACAGAATACTTCTGGCTGGAGAAATAGTCAGGGAAACTATGGGGCGCCGGGTCAAAGGGCCGAGACACGGCGAGAAACCAGAGGCCCAATCTCATAAAGATCAATACTATGTTGGGTAGTGGTGAGGGACTCTTTGTAGCTGCTGCTGTAGAGAACAAACCTGTTGCCATGTTAGTGGATACTGGTTCAAATGTAACCATAATGAGAACTGATTACTTCAACCAGTTACACTTTGCATCACGCCCAGTAGTCTTGAATGTAAATAGTAGTTTGATCACCGCCACTGGTGATATCAAGCCTTGTGATGGTTGCATTAAAGTTAATGTTCGTTTTGGGAGACAAGAGTTTCCCCATGAAATATTGTTGGCTGATATCCAAAATGACGGCATTTTGGGGATAGACTTCCTCACTAAACATGCATGTGATTTGAGGTTGGGTAGCTGCACGCTATCAGTGAAGGATGAGGAAATACCTTGTTATAGACATGTTGATGAAATCCAGCCGATGTGTTGCAGAATATCGGTACTGGAAAATTCAGTTGTTCCCCCTGGATGTGAAGTTGTGATTCCTGGCCGAGCCATAGATGTTCCCTATGGAGTTAGTTGTGGGGTAGTAGAGCCTGTAGAAAGGTTTGTGCGGAAAAATGAGTTATTACTGGCAAAGGCAGTAGTAGATCCTAGCCAAGGAATAATACCATTGCGTATTATGAATCCCGGTGACAAGCCTCGAATGGTGTACAAAGATACTATAGCTGCACTTTGTGACCCTGGAATTGAGATAATCCAAGGAAATGAAAATAGGAAAAATTGCAATGCAGCAAGTTGTCAGTCTGTAAAGCCAAATGATACGACAAAGCCCCAGGTTCCCCCTCATCTAGTTGAACTTATAGAGAAGGGCTCCGAGAATCTGACAAAGTCGGAAAAGGGAGAATTGATCGATCTAGTAGTTGAATTCGAAGATATATTCTCCAAAGACGAGAATGATATAGGACGCACACATTTGGTGGAGCATGAAATTAACACAGGAACAGCACGTCCTGTTAAGCAAAATGCTCGACGAATACCCCTAGCTAAACAAGCTCAGGCTGATGAGGAAGTAAAGAGGATGAGGGAGCAAGGGATTATAGAACCGAGTTGTGGTCCATGGTCTTCTCCCATTGTTCTGGTGAAGAAGAAGGATTCGACAATCCGATTTTGTGTGGACTATCGTCTGGTTAATGATCTTACTCAGAAAGATAGCCATCCACTACCTAGAATAGATGATACGTTGGACTCACTCTCTGGAGCCGCTTGGTTCTCTGTTATGGATTTAAAGAGCGGTTACTGGCAAGTTGGGATGTCTGAAAAAGACAGACCAAAAACTGCTTTCACCACAGGGAATGGGGGTTTCTATCAATTCACTGTTCTTCCGTACGGGCTTTGCAATGCCCCAGCCACCTTTGAGAGACTGATGGAGAGAGTACTCTCAGGGCTATCCTACAAAATTTGTATGGTATACCTCGATGATATAATTTGCTTTGGAAAAACGTTCAAAGAAGAGCTGGCAAATTTGCGGGAGGTATTCACTAGACTTAGGGCTGCAAACCTCAAATTGAGCCCTAAGAAGTGTGACCTATTTAAGAGACAAGTGACATTTCTTGGTCATGTGGTCAGTAACCAAGGAATAATGACCGACCCCAAGAAAATAGAAGCAGTAGAAGATTGGCCAGTGCCCAGGAATGTAAAAGGGGTGAGTTTTCTAGGCCTTTGTTCATACTACAGGAAATTTATCAAAGGTTTTGCAGACATAGCTAGGCCATTGCACCGTCTAACAGAACGCAGCTGTTCATTTGTGTGGACAGATGAGTGTGATGGTGCATTCTCGCAATTGAAGACCAAATTGATGACTTCACCCATACTGGCATATCCCTCGTCAGATGGTGAATTTATCTTAGATACGGATGCCAGCAACTTTGCCATTGGGGGTGTTCTCTCTCAGATTCAAGACGGAACTGAGAAGGTCATAGCATACTACAGTAAAGCACTCAGTAACGTGGAACGCAGATACTGTGTGACCCGACGTGAGCTGCTTGCTGTGGTGTCAAGTGTCAAACAGTTTCACCATTATCTGTATGGTAGACATTTTAGAATTAGAACGGACCATGGTTCTCTCCGGTGGTTACTCAATTTCAAGAACCCCGAAGGTCAGGTGGCTAGGTGGATAGAGACACTTGATACATACGACATGAAGATTGAGCATAGACCGGGTCGCTTGCATTCAAATGCTGATGCACTCTCTAGGAGATCTTGTTACACAGAGGGGTGTAGCTATTGTGAACGGCTTGACAAGAATTATGAGAATACTAGTGGACTGGAGGAAGATGCCAAAGCATTGAACTCTGATGTGCGAATAGATGATATGGTTCCATCAGAAGACAAGTCTCAGGTAGCTGAACAAGTTTCAGTGAATACTTGCTCTGTTGAGAACGATGGAAATGAGGTGGAAGAACAATCTGATAAAGATTGTAAAATCACCCCCAAAAAGATGCATGAGTTGCAACTTTCAGATCCCAAAATTGGCCCAATCCTTAAATGGAAAATAGAAGGCAAACGTCCCTCATGGCATGATATCAGTAGTTTAGGTGTAGAAATTAAACAGTACTGGTGTATGTGGGATGTCCTGTATCTGCATGGTAATGTATTATACAGGAAATGGGAGTCTGACACAGGAAGTGAAATTAAGTGGCAGGTGGTGCTTCCAGAAACTCTAAGACAAACGGTCTTGGGGGAATTGCATGACACTCCCACTGCAGGGCATCTAGGGGTTAAGAAGACACTAGGTAAAGTCAAAGACAGATTTTACTGGTGCCATTTGAGAGAAGACGTCCGACATTGGTGTCAAGTCTGCGACATATGTGCCTCTAGAAAGAGACCCAAGCAGAAACTTAGGGCACCAATGAAGCATTATAATGCTGGACGACCGATGGCGAGAATCGCACTTGATGTAATCGGGCCGTTACCTACTTCGGATAGCAGGAATAGACACATACTGGTAGTGGGGGATTACTTCACGAAATGGACTGAAGCAATCCCCATGAGAAATCAAGAAGCTACCACTGTAGCGGAGAAACTACTTGAGAGAGTTGTCTCCCTTTACGGTGTCCCAGACGAGATTCATTCGGACCAAGGTTCAAATTTTCAATCGCAGGTGTTCAGAGACCTGTGTAATTTGCTTGGATGTGGGAGAACTAGAACCACTCCTTACCATCCCCAGAGTGATGGGATGGTCGAGAGAATGAATCAAACTCTAGAAAGCATGTTGTCTGCCTTTGTGGCCTCCAATCAGAGAGATTGGGATGTCCATCTACCTTTGATGATGATGGCCTATAGGTCGTCTATCCATGAAACCACCGGGGTCACTCCTTGTGCAATGATGCTTGGTAGGGAAATAAAGCTACCCGTTGACTTGATGTTTGGTGCTCCTGAAAGTATCAAACAAAAGTTTCAAATTATGCATGAACTTTCACAGATGATGGAAAGGGTGCATGGATTGCTACATGTTGAGAACACATGAAACTAGCAAGTGACAAGAAGGAAGGTTGGAGATTTTCACATGTAGTATGGCAACACATATCTGCTGGCAGAGAAGTGTTAAGCCAAGAACTGCAATGACACTGGAAGGAAACTATGTGATGGCACAAAGTTAGTAACATATACTGTGTTCAGCTAATACCTAAACCTTCACACTGTGTGGTACATGGACCGAAACCATAATGCAGGAGCAAACGGCCCTAGTCTTGGTTTACAGTGGTATCTACCAAATCATGGTGGCAATTACTGCGAGGTGTACCCACTCCTGGTGATATTGTATCCAGAGAAGAGTGAACAGGAGTTGAGGACCGATGGATAATGCAAAATCAGTGGCTTTATATGGAGACTGATTATGAAACTGTCAGCAAACATAGGACCAGGTCAGTTAGAGAGGGCAGGAATGGTTGCGAAAGAGCAAAATAAACTTGGTATTCACCCAAATAATCAAACTACTGATGACGGCTCCCAAAAGGGCAACGTAAACCAACTCAGTACTTAGGAGAACAGAGAATTTGACTACTTCTAGAAGAGAAGTTGACTTGAACAGGAAGATGGTCATGAGTTTGATGACAGCTATGTATATACCAGAACTTAGCAGATGAAGAAGAACAGAAAATGACACACAGTGCATTACTCTGGTCCAATGTATTGTCAAATCCGTGAATTCAGTATTGCTTATACAATGAGGTATAACGCTATGATCTCTGCATACATGAACTAAATTTGGTAATGGAATCCACATTTAGCCACATGCTATACTATAGGATGGAGAATCCTGCGGAGAAATTGAGCAATTGATTGTCATCGATTTAATGAATGTTTTTGCCAAAGCTGAATTTGGAGACCAAATTTTATGGAGGTGGGGGCAATGTAACGGGCTACACCCGTATTTTTTTGACATTCATTAAACAATAAGCAGATTATTGTAATTGGATTGAAGACTGCCATTGTACATCAATTTGTGTGATTGAAGGTTTTCGTCGTTGAGTTGACACTTGTTGTTGTTGTTGTAAATTGGTTTGTTACGTGGTGGTGAATATTTACCTCCCGAGCCTGCAATTTTGTATAAATCTTACGCAGCAAACCTCTCTGGGTGTTGAAGGAAATGCCTTGATGACGGATCGTTCATACCTCCATGGAAATTATCTATTTTATTGCTCGAAAGTTGCACAACTTTCCGTCAAAGATTTCGCCATCTCGCCCAGCTGAAAGCAAGTTGTCAAGCTAGCACGTGCGCTTTTGGAGGCGCGACGACGAATATGCATTTGATTGGCTGATGCTCGGCGGTCGAAGGTCACGCCAGCAAGCTATAAATAGCGAGTCAAACCAAGGCTCGCGGGCTCATTTTCTAAAATGATGCCCATGGACGAAGTTGTTCCCGATATTTTCCTCTTCGATGAGAGATGGGGGAGATGACCGATCTTATTGAATAATAAATGCCACCGGCGATGATTGATGTAACTGAACAGTAGTTGTACTATCCGCCACCGAGCCGATACCAACACGCGTTCATTGTTTACACAACATCGTCCGGTCAAGGCTGTTGTTCAGATGCCGATTTCTGATGACGGGACGACCTCAGATGGAGAAGAACATATAATTGAATTACTTTTATTTTGGAACCTGGAAATTAGAGGACTCTAAGAGGGATTTCACCACACAAGGCTTGGACTACACCAGATCCGGTGGTAGGTTACATCTGGCTAGTATTTTCCCCACCGAGTACGGTGGTTGAGAACTTTACTTCGACCAGTTGACCTATCACCACCAGATTCGGTGGTAATTCACACACATACAAGGAAAACTCACCTTTACACCAGATCCGGTGGTAGGACACATCTGGCTAGTATTTTCCCCACCGAGTACGGTGGTTGAGAACTTTACTTCGACCAGTTGACCTATCACCACCAGATTCGGTGGTAATACACACACATACAAGGAAAACTCACCTTTACACCAGATCCGGTGGTAGAATACATCTGGCTAGTATTTTCCCCACCGAGTACGGTGGTTGAGAACTTTACTTCGACCAGTTGACCTATCACCACCAGATTCGGTGGTAATACACACACATACAAGGAAAACTCACCTTTACACCAGATCCGGTGGTAGAATACATCTGGCTAGTATTTTCCCCACCGAGTACAGTGGTTGAGAACTTTACTTCGACCAGTTGACCTATCACCACCAGATTCGGTGGTAAATGATATACTCACAGTTATAACTCACCATTACACCAGATCCGGTGGTAGGTTACATCTGGCTAGTATTTTCCCCACCGAGTACGGTGGTTGAGAACTTTACTTCGACCAGTTGACCTATCACCACCAGATTCGGTGGTAATTCCCACACTCGCAGGCATAACTCATCATTACACCAGATCCGGTGGTGCTATAACTGACAATTCTGGGATGAGATGAAGGGACTACCCTGGACCATTGATACATTGAGAAGACATCATTCGTTATTCACAAAGTCATACATCCGTTTTACTGTATATCTATTCATCTGTATGGAGAATAAAATCGTTCCTGTTGTATTTTAACCTGAATACAATCTCTGTTTTCTATGAGTCTGTGTTTTGCATGTTTATCACTGTCTGGTACGAACCCGGTTGATGGTTTACAGAGTACCTAACTCTGATGTGATATTCTACCTCACCCGAATTATACCGCCTCCGAAGAGTATAATTGCAGCACTAGTGCGATACACTGGGTGCATGGGGTAGACTGTTACATTA